>JAAAKL020015513.1:0-11452 GCA_010016065.2 Carybdea cf. marsupialis auct. non (Linnaeus, 1758)
TCGATGCAAAGTTTGCCCGGTCAAGCGCTATGTCACTGTTTTGTGACGTCACAAAGCGTTCTGCGGAACTGTGCTATGAAGGTACTCTCGAGCTCGTGAAGGTTGGTGACCTTTTTTGCCTTAAACAGCTCTATCAATTATCAGTACTTTTTATAGGATACCAGTCAAATGTATGTGAGGCAAGTGACCTGCTTACATAAGAGCCCAATATAGTACAATAAGCATACTTCTACGGTGTAAGCCCCTTACAGTGGTTGAGGAGCTAGGAGAAGAGGGGCACGTGTGCCTTATAATCTGTAGTAACTCGCCACAAATGCCACATTTTATTGTAAATAGCATGGGTAAAAATCTATTTAGATAAAACAGATGGGGTTGTCTTCAGCTGGGTCATTGCCATGTGGTCCCCACTTCCCCCTTCTCACTTCAAATGAATCATATCAGCAAAATGCAATGAACATAAGGTCTTGCTCAAGGTATCCTCCTCCAAATGTAATGACCCTCTGGCATCCCTGCCTTCTCCTATCATGTATCAAGTTATGACCCTTGTTATTTTGTCTTAAATTGATTTTCAGTTATCAAGATCGATAAATTTGCATTTGAATATCGATTTAAATTGCTATTTTAGTACAAAATCTTGTTTATTATGATATAAGCCGCCATCCTCGAGGCTATGACCCCAGTATTATCTCAGCCATGATAAATCACGTTACTTCCAGTTAACAGTTGTAGAATCATCACTGTGTTTTCATACAAGGTATATGTTACATGGCAGAGATTCCTTTAGCTTGAGGGGCTTGTAATGTTAACCATTTTCTGTGACGAATACATGGGCCAACAGTCTGTACACATGTAGCATCGAGTGCATGAGGAAAGTCAGGTGCAAATGTAGTGTTTTTTGCTACATCAAAACGGGAAAAGCTGCTTGAGAATCTTTTAAATTCATCTGGTTTGTTGATTTTAAAACGTGCTCTCCGTTTCTCTTTGCAGAGGGGCGACTTATTCATAACAACCTTGGAGCGCCTTATTATTTAATTTGTTTTTTGGTGGTACCAAACAATAAAACTGCACGAAATAGCGAAAACGTTTTAGTACTGCAAAGCTTTCTTCGTCTGACACTCCTTAGAGTACAAAATCGTCAGGTTGAGATAGGAAGAAATACCACTATTGGCAAACTGCTAGATCTCGTTCCAGTCTCCCAAACCGACTCACAAAGCTTTGCAGGTTATAAAAATAGCAAAACATTTACACGTCAGACCCCTGTGCTGGCCAGACCGTCGACGACTAATAAATCCAATCTGCAAATTCGCTCCGAAAACTGATTTTATTTAGTTGAGAATGTGACTTTAACAACGCATCGAATGAGTAAATGACTCGTTGCCTTCATGCAGAGTTCACTGTCAGCTATTAGGAGCAGAGATCCCCGAAACTCCCCTTTACACCGTCTTTCAATGAAGGAATAATGAAAAGATTATACCAAAAATTAAATGTTTGCTGGAGGAAAATTCAATAAGAACATAATGTGCACATACCTGGCCTTCACATCTAATGAGGGCTTGAAAGGCTCTCCAATATCCCACAAAACAATGGATTTGTCTTCCGAGCCACCTACAATTGAAACGCAATAAGAAGAATCGTAACGCATCGTTTTACTGAGAGTTATACATTTTTTGTAAAGTTTTTTACTTTTTTGTACGATAAAGTACCAGCAACATGATGCTTTCGGTTCTTAAATTCTCTCCTGTAATGAGGAGTAATCATAAGTGGTACTCACATCCAGGTTAGAAGACATTTTTCTGCACTTACTGTTATATACAGTCCCTTGGCCTCGTCGAGAGGAGGGCAACGTCGGACAGTAGCTCGAACTCGAGTAGCGATTTCCCTATTTTTTCATCCAGATTAGCTTTCAATGACACTTTTTACTCTCATGCTTATTGGAGTTAGCACTGCTGCATACATTAAAAAAGTGAGCTGAGGCTGAAACCGAAAAAGAAGTGTTGTCGGGGTATACTGCGGCAACGACTCTGCCTACATAGAGAGGCTAGGAAGTAATCCATGCCTGTCAATATCTACTTACTGAAAAGCCATGATGGTTTCTTGGGGTGAAAAAGAAGGGCATCCACTGGTCGCTTGTGATGAGAAACCTCTAAATAGCACACCAACTTTTCCGGGTCAATGAGTTTAATATCTCCATGCCAACCTAAAGTTTTAAAACAAAACTCAGTACTAAAACAGGTGAAAAGGAATAATTTTCATGATTATGATTGATATGTTTATGTCAAGAGCTGGTCAACATCAAAGCAATGCAATCAGATGACGTAGCAGGTATCATGTTTAAAGTATGAACAAAATGAAAAAAGGAAAAAAACAAAAGAGAAAGGAAACATATTGAGCGGTGAGAAAATGCAACAAATGGAATATAGAAAAAAGGTAGAAAACGGCATGGTGGGGAAAAATACTAAGAATAAATTTTTGAATTGGAGAAAGAAAAAGAGATACTGCTGAATAGAGAGATCGGCATGCGGAAAAAAAGACAAAGATACACAGGAGCGTAGTAAAAGATACAGAGATAAATAATAATGGGACAAATAATAAAATTAAAACTAAAACATAATCGAAAAGCCAAAGAAACTGAAACAAACGATATAAACGACCAGGCGAAAGGAAGAAAAAGCTGACGCAAGGTGGGTCACGAATTAAATGATCATGTCAGGAACGGCTGACAGAAACAACAGTATAAGTAACCGAAACCAACAAACAAAGCGTTGGCAAGTAGGTTATCTAAGCCTCTAAGAAATAATTTAAAGAGATCATGACTGGTTGAGCTACCGAAAATTTCGTTAAGTAACGGGTTGATCTAGCCAAACGCATTCGCCAGACACTGGTCAGAACTACTGCATGGATTAAAGGGAGAAGAATATTGCGTAGAATTTAGGTGAAATGATAGGATGCAAAGACGTTGTGACATCTGCAGGAGTGACACATGTTCGGTCACTCATGTTATTGCAAAACATAATCACCTATAAATTCTACGCGTTCTACTCCTTTACTCCAGACGACTGCTGTAACCAGGGTCTGAAAAAGTTTAGCAAAACAGAAGTAGTTCTTGGCATACCTGCCACCGCTAATAATGTCGATTCCCTCGTTGGTTTGTTTGGATCGTGTTGAATATGTATCACTGTCCATGCCAAGCAATAAAAGTTCTGCAAAAATTAAATAAAATAAACAATGTGACTATTGGCAGTACCTTCGCACACTTCTAGCAGGTCAGCGCTGATTCAAAGAGACTTGTTACTGCTACAAATTATAACAGCACAATCTGTGTCATTACTGGGTGGACGGTGACTAAACCGTCTCCCCCACCAGGGTACCACGACGAACTAGGTCTTCTAGTGAGGCGGGCTCGTGGGTAATCCAGCAAGAATAAGAGAGAAGTGCCAAAGGGCGGACGTCAACCTTGAAGTATACAACGGCCATCTCAGGGTGGTTTCCCATACATAAGCTCCATTTAGAAACGAACCAGGCGCCCTACTGGGGCAACTCACAGCCTAGAAATATATAGGGCCACAAAGAAGAAAGAACGAGAACTGCGTTAAGGGGGCCTAGAGTGACGTTGCCTAGGGTCCCTCACACCGTAATACAGGGTTGAAATCTGTAAACGGACACAGACTGGCGTCGCAGGGCCCAAGTGGCCGCCTGACCCATCTTACGTTACACGCGGTCACAGATTAAAAGACAAGGTGATGCCTTGGTACCTTGCTATTTCAATATGTAAAGTAAGTGTCGGCTGATCTAGTTGAGTCTTTACTTAAGGATTTTGTGGTAAGTGTTGGTGTTGTCTGATGAAAATTCCAGTAGGTGTGAGTTCATGGACAACAAGCATGTGCTTTTCTCCGTAAAAATACTCATAAGACTAACCGCATTTATTAGGGTCAAGGGTAAGAATTACCTCAACTGAATGTTTCACAATCTATTCAGTTTCCATAATGTAGATTCTACATAATCCTCAGGTCCCTCGTTTACATACTTCCCAATATATAAAAATAGATGTAGAGCTTCTGAAGATCCACAAAGCATATCTGCATCAACATAAAAGCAATACAGTTTCTCTAAATGCAACGTAATCGAAGTTTCAATCAGAAAAAGGTTTTGATACGTACCTCTCTTGGTTGTTTGTATTTTTTAACCACAGTACCAGTGCTGCATTCAATGAAGCACACGGAATCTCCACCACAGGTTGCGCACAAGGTCGTCGTATGACCTGGCACAAAGCAAAATAAATGTACAAAAACTAAGTGTAAGATAATGCTTGGCCTGCGAATCACTCAACAAAATTATAATACGGAGCCTATCCTTTAATCAACCTATGTGAGAAGCTTATATAGAAGCTGTCAACACAAATAACTATTGGCACCAAATGGAATACGAGCAGCTGTTGAGCGCAAGAAGACACTTGGTCTAAAAAAGAAGAAGCACAAGTGTAGTTTGATCAAATTAATAAAACTAGCTTAAATATTTCATAGGTAATGCTATCTCGAGGTACAATAAATCTGCTTGCACGTAACCTCAGAACGAGCCCCTCTTTTATCCTGGAAAGAATCGGCGAAAGTCCCGAGATTTCAGATAGTCGTGTCTACACATCGAAAAGATATTTGTAACTCAAATCAAGACCGTAAAATTAGTAGCCCTAAATATGAGATAAATTCTCCATTTTTCCTCAAGTCTCTTGGGGGTACGGATTGATATGAAAATAACATTCCTAGCGAGAATGTCACTATGTCACCTTCGGGTGTAGTCATTACCTTTGTTTTTGACATCCGGTTCAAATTCGCACATCCAAACTTTTGTCTCCAAATCCTTCGGGTCATTGTTTTGTGAATGCGTCTGAAGTAAATGTACCAGGTTATATTGCAATAGTGACAACGGGGGTAAACTCTACAATGATAAGAAGAATTGTTTCATCACTTCGAATAGTCTCGCATTATAAAAGCATTATAGAGCACAACATTGAAATCATGTGTCTGCATAGAAGATATCTTCCGATTAGATCTAGAGGACCCTCATGAAAAGCACTTCACAGTGAATGAGGCTTTCCTCTATAAATATTTTAAAATAAATAAATAAAATAAATGTACGTTGATTATAAAGTCAGCCATAGCACCTTGACTCGATCATCTAATTTAAGATGGTTGAATAGATTGCAAAGCAGAGTAGCTATACGACGTATCAAAGAGAGCCTGACATAGAACTGTTTATTGGTTTCAGAGACTTAAACTACCCTAGGCAGCCTCCAGCTCTAATCAGCCTAAGGAGCACGAAACGGTCAATTGTGCACGGCAACTACGTAATGAGAGTGAAAAATTATCTTGCCTCAGTTTGACAATGCGTAGAAACCAGCCCTGACTCAATGTCTTGTTCCTTTCTCGACCTTTTCTGTGTCACAGTACAACTTTGATTATCACCTGTTGACAGCGAAAGCGAAAAAGAATAAGAAATACTTGAAAAGAAGAAAGTACTGTCAATGAGGCCTTTCACAATGAAGAAATACAGATTTAAGCCTCGCCGTAATAACGTCCCCTATCCCTGTAGCGTCCTATAAATTCATTATTGAAATCCAAATATTGCTAAATACTTTGTTACCATGATAACACGGTTGAAACATAACTGCAATGTGCTTCAGGCTACAAAATGTACTTCACAAGCTTAAAAGTAAAATCGATACAAGAAGATAAAACTTGCAATTCCCCTTCGTCTGGTAATTGTGCAGTCGAGTACCCTGACATTTATAAAATCTCAAAAGAAGAAAATATACTTAAACGAGGTTTAAAATGTACCATAACTTCATACATATCCAACATTCTACTTCAAACGCGTGAGTAAACATATACTATCCATCATAAAAATACGTAAAATAATGTTAACATTTACAATCGCAATTATAAATTCTTACCTAAAGACCCGAAATACTACTGAGAATCAAAAAAGGCCCTATATTAAAACTCGTTCAAAACAAAAAAAACTTGAACAGCTATGAGGATCCCATTGAGAGTTCAGGAAAACGTCAGGCCACCCACAAACATATGAAGAGGTGCTGTCACGAGGTTCTTGCTCTTGTGAGGAGGGTGATACCATACTACCCACAATGCGGAGGGAAAGTGTGACGTCACGATTTTAAAAATCTTTGAATTATGGAAAAGATACACAATTTTCATGTTGCCCTATTAGAAAGAAGGTCAATGGCTAAAATTGAGAGTGTTGCTCTTCCCACACCTAGATATTAGCTTTCAAAGTTTTACATCACTCTAACAAAGCCTTGCTATTTGATGCTGGATCCCAACTTAAGGATCCAAGGAATATTAACAGAGTTTTGACCGGAGATTTTTGAGAGTCAATCGCCTCTAGTTTCAACACTATATACACTACAGCACCATTATCTTGGGAAACAGCTTATTACAGGGTTGCCGATATCGGGAGTCAGATATTACTATTTCCAAAACTTTTGATTTGTGACGTCATCACTTTCCCTCCGCATTGGGAGGCCGACTCCTCAAGGGTCACTCTGCATAAATGAAGCAGTGGGGCACTCCTTCATACTTTTAAGTCAGCCGTATTGATCTACCGCCCCAAAACCCAATCGTCAGAAGCTAGTTTGATATTGACAAACCGTCCTCCATCAAGTAGTTGGTGCATCTCGTTCATTTAAACCGTTGGGTTTGAAAGTTTTCAGCCTGTACTGCCAAAAAGACTCGGCGCAAGCATGTCTCAGTCTAGACTTCTTTGATAAGCACCTAAAAACGCTCGAAGGCCCAGTTTGTAGTATGATGTTTTTCTCTCTGTCCCCACGTGTATATTTTGTTTAAATATCTGTTTACCATCATGCCGATTGGAACCTACAAACGTAAATATTTTTATTGTTGGACCATATACATTCTCTTAACAAATGCAACTGTTACATATTGTTAAAGACTATGTTAAGTTGAATAGCCTATACATAGTTGAAATCGTAAAGCATGATTGCTGTATATGTATATAATTGGTTTACTGACTTTAATTGCTACCCAGTTATAATGCATCAATCTGTCACAAACTTAGTTTATAAAACTACCGAAAACATTAAAAAGACTTTTGAGTAATAGAATTGGCAATGTTTGCGTATGGGAAAAGAAGAATTGTTGCCTTAACCACGATCAGAATGTAGATCCCAGAGTCGCCAGTTTATACACAAGCTAAACTATTGGAGCCCCAACTTTATGAAGCAAAGCCTAATAATTTACCATTTTTAAGTGTTCACAAATAGTTCACAAATATATTTTTCGTGTTTATATGTGTATTTCGAATTTACACTTAAAGTTGATATACAAATATTCTACGCAAGAGGAACACATAAATGATTAACTCTACCCACTCATCCACATAATTGAGACTGCATTTTTAACCACTTTTGCACCAAATAGACATAATTTTAACATCTATTTATACATGATGTTGTAAGATTTCAAAGGTTTTTGATTACAGTGAAAGTTTGACTTTAGCATAAATGCTGGGATGAGTTTGGAGTTGTTATAAGAGACATAGCCCCCTCCCCCTTTACTTGTGATTACTATGTATTTCTAAAATAGAAACTAGTCGCCTTGGCAATTATGTCTTTGCACCTTTTGCGCTATTTTATGTTGAGATGGCAGCTTTTTGACACGGGGCCTCCAGCATTGGCCCCCTCGCGCATGTCTCGTAGGCCTGTCATAAAGATCGCCATGTTATAAATATTATGACATATTGCCATTTGGTAAACAAATTGTCACTAAGATAGTCACCGCAGTCTTACCATTAACATGATTTCCATTTTGATCGGGCTTCTTTCGCTTTCTTCCTCTCAGATAACGTTTTTCTACTTCATCTGCTATCAAATATTCAATCTAAAAGATAGAACAACAGAAGAAGACACTAGGCAGTACCAGCAAAAGAAGGCGGTACTCTCTCTTTAACTTCCTAGTCTAATAAAAACCATCCCTGCTCTCTGCCATGATCGATTCAAGTAATCCCTACTATGATACTCCCTGCGACGTTCGAAAAGAGTGAGCAGGACAAAACCTTATATCCAAACTACGTAAGACCGTGCCCAAAACATCACTTCTTCTGCGCTGCCTTTGTAATAGTTTTGCACAAACGAGGTGGTATTTTTAGCTACTTACACCAAAGAATCCAATACCTTTTCATGGGTACAATCACACAGGCAAGCACTTCAATGGCTACGTTTCTCCTTATCTTCAAACTCTTCAAGATTAAATTTGCTTGAAAACACAGATTTGTGATTATAAAAACCTTATCGAGAAATACTTTAAAAGATATTGTCAAAATAACCAACCTTGTGTTCTCTGTAATCTTTCAATACTTCTGGTCCACATGTTACTTTATTCTATAATAAATGACAAATAACAAATAAATCATATTTATAAACCAAAGGCATTGATATGAGGGAAATAATGCACTTTTAATAATGTACTGTTCCTTCCCGGTTAGAAATCAATGAAAGTTTGCAAAGTTGAACAGCTTCCAAAAAAATATTAGTGGCATACCTCATGCAAACAGCAACTATTGTTGTTTACTTTATTGATGTAAAAGTGTATAAAAACAAGTAAAGAATGGAAGCATTGTACTTGCCTTCAGAAGTACTATCTTTCAATATATAAGTGCTTAGTGGGGTGGGGTTCTAAATTAACAAAATCAATCTCAAAGATTCCTACCTAAACAAGGTAGTACGTGCGTCCTACCTCTAGTTCCTATGAACCTTGTTCTTTCTAAGTTCAGATTATTTTTTCTAGTGACAGACAGATTTCATCGCTGTACGCAGAGAAAGAACGCGGAAAGACTGTATGACTCACAGCGCATGCATGCTGGGGAAAAATCGTATGGGAATAACGGACGTTAGAGGTCAAAAATTGGACGTCGTATACATGGAGACAGCACTCAAATCTCCGAGCGTCTACCTTATCTAGACACTGCAAATTACTTCTTTCTTTGGATGTTTGAAAAGGGCAAGAGGTCATATTTCATGATTTGCTGTATAGTATTAATTTTTCACAAAAGGTTTTCTCTCAGTTGTCTGCTTATTAACAGCAACTAGAGGAATACCATTTATCTAAAAGGGCGTCTTTTACCGGAGCAATGAGTACGGTTCCATACTGTCAAATACATAAACAAGAACTTATGCGAGCGATGCGAGCCAAAATAATCTACATCAATAACAAAGAAAGAATATTATACATAGATAAGCTAATTTCAAATTGACGATTTATACCTACTTTTGCAAACTCAGTTATTCTTTGGCATAGCTTCAGCTTCTCTTTGTCATTCTCTGGTAACACACTTGGCAGCTGCTTTAACGCTTCCTTTGAGCACATAAGATCTTGAACCTACCGAATCACATGATTAATAGACTAAGTCCATCATTCTGAATTTGGATAACTAATTCCGAATAGCACTTACCTTCAAACACTAGGACCAAGAAATTGACGTCAAACATTAAACATATCAAGAGTATCTGGTTATAGAAACGTTTAAAAGGCATATCCAAAGCTATGGCATTAAACAACAGGAAAACACTGAGTATTGCTTTCAATAACTACAAGTGAGCAATTAATGATATAGTAGTTATTCACCTTCATCGTACATGGCACTCATGTGATCAGCTATACAAATGTTCCCCTACAGCAATAGTATTTCCATTCAAACATGCTTACGTCCTTAAACGCACAGGAAAGGTACTCTTTTATTCAAGCCAAAAGATGGGCACTCAAGTCAAAGGTAAGAGGTCTGTAGGGCACAACAATATTTTACTGCCCTACAGTTTGATATTAACATGAAACATAGATTTAAAACGTCTTTAGGGGGCACAATCAGTCATGAACAATCGATAGTACTATACGTGCGCTCACGACAGGGATATCATTCCTATTACATTACTAATAAAAGACAACGATTCTGAAATATGACGGTAATGTAGTCGTGTTAAAAATAAGCAATTTACAAAACAGTACTATAGTAAGTAAAATTCTGTGATGCACATGTATTTTCTATGACCAAACATGTTTAAGTTTGCGGTTGTCACATATTTCTGTTTCTTTAGCATCCTCCTCTTGGACGGACAGTAACTTGCACTTTCAAGGGCTGAGTTAAGGAAAAGAGTAAGATCGCGAAATGATCGAGGTTGAAATATTTTTGCAACATCCCACAGGCCCAAAAATTTGAAATTCACGTCGAGATTTTATCATTTACGCGCTCCTTGATTACTCTAAAAACAAATAATCGCGTACAGATGGTAAAGACAAACGCGCAAGACAACATCTACGGAAGTCACCTGACAACTCATACAGAAGTTTAAATCCTGTATTGAATTTTCTTGCAATTATAATCCCCACTCAAAAAAACACCAGAAAATGTCAATGGAATACCTTCTCAGAAAAAACTTTGGTAAATTGTTTCGTCACTTAAATTTTTCGTCATCTTGCCGAAATTTTTTAACTTTTTATGGACAAAACGTATTTCCAGAGATAGGAAGTAATCGAGATTCCACCCTTTTTGACCCGTAAAAATTCTTAGTCAATTTTAAACCAATGTCATACTTTTTTCTGATACAGTACATTTCGGTGATTGGGAGCGCGCAAGATGCGTGTGATAGTACGGGATGGTGATTTATTTTTCTTGAAGTAACCTTGGAATGCCTACTTTTGGTTTCACTCAAATTGCTCATTCTTTCGTAGAAGTTATTCCGCTGACCACCCTCCCCTCCTCAATTTTTGTTCCCCTGAAGATGTTTTCAATTTTACGCTCATTTACATCATGATTTCAGGGGCGTCATACGTGGCGGCTGGGGCTTAGCACCCTCCCCCAACTTTATTCATACTGGCCTTGAGAGAAATAGGAGGGAAATTGGAATGCCTAGAAAAACGTGTGTAAAGTGTGAAGCCCCACCTCCAAAAACATTGCGAGACGCCTGGATTTTATTCATCACTTCTGTGTCTCAATCGATAAACATGGGAAAATATCACAGCCTCCTTACTGAATATATTTAACCTGCAATCGGTAAACGATCGCTAACAAGCATTGATAACCATTGAAGAAATCCAAACTGCAGGAATTATTTCCTCATAGTAGTACAAGTAGTACATCGTGCAATAAACTATGAATGAATTGTGCTGAATTTGCTTTTTTATACGCCAGATGATTACCTTTGCGTAAGGCAAAATGCAAAAGCTGTACGCTCCGCCAAAGAGCGATAAACTCCACGTTCTTTTCACACGACACCAGGGTTGGCGAAATCAGTGATTTTTTTAAAAAAATCAAAAAAATCTGATTTTTTTTATTTAGATCAGATTTTTTTCATTTAAATCGATTTTTTTCCGAAGTCCATAAATTCACGATTCAGATTTTTTGTTTCTGAGCCTTTCAATTCTTAAAC
>JAAAKL020015514.1:0-11452 GCA_010016065.2 Carybdea cf. marsupialis auct. non (Linnaeus, 1758)
TATCATTTGAACGAAAATAGAGACGGCAAAGAAGGAAATGTAAGATGACAACGCCAAAGATGATAATTTTTGCTGACTAGTTTTGGTGTGTTCGCCTTCCTCGGAGCCTTTATTTATTTATTTATTTATTTATTTATTTATTTATTAATTGATTGACTTCTTTCTTTGTTTACTTATTACTTCGTTCTTTCACTCTTTCTCTATTCGTTCCTTCTTTCTCTCTTCGTTCTTTCTTTCTCTCTTCGTTCTTTCTTTCTTTCTCTATTCGTTCCTTCTTTCTCTGTTCGTTCTTTCTTTCTTGATTTCTTTACCTATTTATTTATTTATTTATTTATTTATTTCTTCGTTCTTTCGTTCTTTCTTTCGTTCTTTCTTTCTTTCTTTCTTTCTTTATTTGTTTATTTATTTATTTATTTATTTATTTATTTATTTGTACAAGGTAACCTTGAAAAAGTATTCGCCAAGGAAGAGGGGGCTCTCAACTGTTAACTCTGTGTTTTAAGGGGTCCAATAAACACTAAAATGAATAAAGGGATTCTTCAGACTTGGGTCAAGGTGCTACCCTTACACTGCTTTGGATTTTTTTTCTCTTTTAATCCTGTTGGGAAAGGGGGTGTACTCTATATAACTTTCGAGGTCGTGAACCCCGTGGTATTATATTTTGGAATTCTTTAGGTACTATACGGTGCAACTAAAATGCTACGGGTCCTCCTCTTATCAGAGGCCATTCACTGAGAGACTTCCACTAAAATGGTAAAGGAAATTCCGAATGCCATCAGTGATTAAATAAAGGTCTTATTTTTAAGCAACGTCCATTGCTTAACTTAAACCAGGATTGTGTCTAAATAAAACACGTACTGTTATTTTAAAATTTTACCTTCAAATGTCAGGGAGTAGCGTCTCTTTGTAAGTAGTTTACAAACAAGGGAATGCGTATCGGCTGTATAGTTAAGATGCCTATCCCTTGAATGGGCAATTGGACTATAAGACATCAGGGTGTGCGTTGTTGCAAGTTCTACCGTACTACGATCTTCCAAAGGGAAAGCTAAAATTGGTATCATAAACTCTTTACTGTCAGAATACAACTAGTGACCTAGCGACCTGCCGATAAAAAGATAAAAGTAGGAAATTTCAGCTTTCTAACATCTGCCAATGGGAAAAGGTAGGCAACAGTTTTCTGTATGCCTCTTGGTACTTAAACTACCACCACTACCTGCAAAGACGAAGATTACGAGCCTAAGGTATGGAGTAGATAAACATTACAAAAGTTTGTTGATGGTACAGAATAACAAAACTGCACGAAATAGGGAATTCATTTCGTCTGACACTCCTCAGAGTACAATTCGTCAGAAAATAACCGAAAAGGGAATCAACGAAATTATTTACCTAACTGTGTTTTACAAGGTAGCCAAGCAGAATTCTGACTGCCAGATTGGTGTTGTTTTTACCAATCAGTGTCCGTGAAGCTGAATGGTTAACTGAAAAGGCCCCATGAGAAGACAAATTCTTTTTGTCTACAAAGCGACGGTTTTCTCGCTTTGATGTGAATGGATTCTAAAACGGCCAAATGAAAAGCAAGATCTAGCTTACCCTATTCTGCGGGAATTCTGATTGGCTACCTTGTAAAACACAGTTAGGTAAATATTTTAGTTGATTTCCTTTTCGGTTAATTTCTGACGAATTGTACTCTGAGGAGTGTCAGACGGAAAAAGTATTTAAGTACAAAATGAATTCACTATTTCGTGCTGTTTTATTATTTACAGTTCTATTTAACAGTTGGTACTCTGAGAAGAATCAGATGAAAATATTATAAGTACAAAGATTTGTCGCTATTTCGTACAATCTAAACATATTATCATCGTGTTTATACACTTTTCCCTAGATAAGCATCAATATCGATTAAGGACCGAACCAAAAATGGCCAGTTTTAAATTTGTGTTTCAAGAAGACAACGTAATGATGAGCCACTGCTTCTAGTTCTTTTCAATTTGTTTTTACAAATCGAAATGTTTAAAAAGCTATAATGTAATATTGCCTATGAATGCATGAGTTCTTCTTCACAATGGATCCTAAACAATGGCTCACTTGCCCATCGTTTTCGATCATTTTTAAATTTATAAAAATCCTGCAGCTACCTCAAAATGCGGGGGAGGGTGTGCGAAGTAAATGGTGGATTTTAAAAAATGGGGAATCCAGTTTAGAGTCCATTTTTCCAAAAAAATGGTCATCAGCAGTTATCAAAAAGTGTGTATAATCGTCCCCCAGTAAACCTGGAGCAGGGAATGGAAAAATTCACTGATATTTTATATTGGAGAAGAAGTAGTCGGTAAATATTTTTGCAGGATATCTGCCCCCTGGACCCCTATAGCTACGGATCTGATTCATTGATTCCTTTAATGAACCGCCGATTAAAGTATGATTTTTCTCTTTTTTCCCACCCAGCATGGTCTTTTGATTCTGTGACTAATTATATCAATGAACGAACCGTTGTTAATACAGACATACAGTGACACATACACTAAGTATAACTTATACTGGATCCCTGTGCTGGTGACGTCTTGTTGCTCTGCGTGCGCATGAAATGTTTCCCAGCGAGGAGCGGTTGACTCTATTGTGATGAGTATGTATGGAATGCAATCGAAGGGGAAGGAGGATTTGTATGGAAGGACGATTTAGATTATGATTTATTGAAGGAGAATCCCACTACTAGGCAAGATAAGGGAAGAGTTGTACTCGGAGAGGATCCAGCTCGTATTTCAAGATACACGTAAACAATGGTTGTCGGTGAGTATCATGAAATTCACATCGCATCTGCTGTATAATTCGATGGCTTTGTTTGAATACACACTCCAAGTAGATTGTTCCATGCAAATTGTCAAGTTTGTAGGAGTAGCAGGACAGTGTTCACCTCCCAACGTTTGTTTTCTTCCATAATGACAGGATACTACAAACGAGTGGATGAAGTTGTAGGGTATTACTGAGGAAGCTTTTTCTTGTTTTTTTTATGTGTACTCTATGATCAGTGGGGGTTGAAGAAATAGAACGTATGCAAGTCTACTGGGAATTGTAAGTTGGGATTCTGGTGCTGCAACAGATGTGACATTTACACTTCAAAATGTAAGAGCGGAATCGACTGCATCTATATGCCATGCACACGCGTAGCGTGAATTCGTTTATGCTCTGCAAACTTCACTTGCCTGTTTTGTTGTGATATGTGTGAACGGGATAGTACATCCTGTTTAACCTTGTAACGTTATTTTTCGGAAACAACGTTTGTTACCATGAGTCTTAGGGCAGCTGAATAGCTGAAGGATTATCAGATTCGACTGTTTGTATTTTACCTCTACTTATCCAACGGATACAATATCAGGCTTTCCGTTGTGGTTGCAGCAACTGTTTAGTGCTTACAGTCGTTAGGAGACTTGAGTTAAGATTCTTTTAGTACAGTTATTAAAGAAATGCGTTCTTTGTTATTGTGATGGCTAACCTAAATAGCGATCAGGTGGAAACGGGAGATAGCCTGACCTATACTCGTAAGATATTGGCGTGTTATGCCAATATCAGCTCGGATTCGTGATGGAAACTGAAACGTCATATCAGCGATTGCTTACAGGTCCTGTGCACTTCGTATTTGGCTTCTTCGTTGTAACACCAGCTCTGAGCCAGTCTCAACTTACCACATGTAATCGATCAGTTCAGAACTTAAGTCTTTTAATATATATACATAGAAAGAGTGACTTTGCACCTATGCAAAATATCAAAAGCGACATAAACAGGAACCTACCTTGAGTTAAACACACACGGTAGTTTTCTATCGGACATACATGTCAAGTTACGAAGATTTCAGTTGCGGTGATTCACTGAGAGAACAGTATGGCATTGATTGAAATGGATAAATAAATATTCAGGTGGTGCTTGCCAGTCGACTAAGAAAGCTTTTTGAGAAGTAGATTGTTAGTTACACATTTCCTCCTTTTTGCAAGCAAATGACTTGACCGGCCCTGTTTTTGCAGTTAGGACAAGATCGATTTCTCCATGCTACAGATATAGTCACGTCTTAAAATCTAAAACGTTCCTCAATATTGAAGAATTCAGGACTAGCATCCAATTCTGCAAAGGATAGTTTAACATAGGTAACATTAAGACATACAAGCCTTTCCCAAGGGGCTTTCACACGCAGATATATCACAACAGCGTCGAGTTGTTATTTGATGGTGAAACTTGATCTCCCGAACATTGCCTTTCCAGCCAGATAGTATTAAGGGTTGTATTTGTTTCATGTCATTAGCTTATGATTCCACGGGTTGAAATAGGGAGAAGATGTAGATTAACTTTTTTCCGTGGTTCTTTCTATCGACCTGTGGAATTAATACTTATTCATGCAGAAGTAGCACGTCTTAATGTGCTATTCCATGGTTACGTATCGAATTCCACAATCATAACACGAGTCTCATTCAAGCAGATTCATTTCATTGATCAATGTTTAAGTGAAACTTGAACCGTTGTTACCACAATCATGCAGGGGTAGATAGTATGTCGGATGACTTATTGTGTTTGGGTCCATGTACTCCGTATCCTGTTAAGTCTATAAGGAGGATCGTGACTTCATGCCTCAGACCGAAAACGTCGACCCCTTATCGTGATTAAGTTCTCTAATTTACTTTCGTCTTTTGTGTAGCTAATTTATAAGATTTTGAGATCCAGATTTAGAATTAGCTCGTATGTTTGACTTCTGCAATTTACGGACAATCAGTCGCTGCTTCTCATTGTTGTATTGAAAGCTATAGCAACAGATATCAGAGTCATGACGTGTTTTCTTCGCTCATGCTGGACCGCCCATTTATCTGAAGACACTGACGGCTGCAGTCTTCTGTGCAATCTCTTCGGTTTTACAGCGTTCGTTGAATTTGATTATATACTATTCAAAACAATGAGGTATGTGGTGTGTTGTTGTGTCGTGGTTGAAAGTAGACAAGTTCTCGATCACTGATTCTATTGTGCAGGTATTTGCACTGAGAAGATCTTACAGAGCTTGGTCATTCACCTTTGCCTGGTCACTGAACGGACTAACACTGTGCCTGCTTTGTTAGCGAATGTCGCATTCAAGCATGCGACAAAAGAGGGAGTTTTTTCATTTCTTTACGAAGTTTGTGACGTGTTCGTGAACTAGTTGATGAATCGACTTGTCAAGTAAACAACAGCCCATGTGAACAAGGTAGAAGCACACTTGGGTGAAGAAGTCTCATTATATGTGTTTAGACGTGATGAATACCCACTGTGAGTCAAGGGTGCATCATCACATTGGCCAATACAGTAGTATACAGACTTCGCTTAGATCAGTAATGTATAAGTTAGCTAATGTGGTGCATGATTCACCAAGCTTAAGGAATCGCACAGGTGAAATAAAATATTCCACTATTTCTATTTTCTAGCATATGCTGTAACTGATATTTGAAAACACACACCAAAACGCTTTACCCTTTCTGACTGAAGCCTAGACATTTCTTAACTCCTGATTTCAAAGGCAGTAGATTGCATCTACTATCTCGTTAAATATATTTTAAGTCATAACGATGCTTCCAAACATGCATAAAGTTGGCTTTTTCCAAATGAGCTTCAGAGTTTATTGGGTAATTGCAAATAGGTCCTTACATATTTTTAGTTTCTCATTTCCTAATACATATACAGTACACCTCCATAAAAATTGAAACAGCACTTTTTAAGTTAAGGGCTAGCAGATAACAGAATATAGTAGATTTTGAACTAGACAGGCCAAATGACAGCTGGCGAATCATAAAAGAATGTCTTTCCTTGAGGGTGGTGTAACTGTCAGTTGGTCACATTCCTTGCAATCAGATTTGTACTGTCGATATACTGTAGTTACAGTTTGTATAGATTTCCTTACTGAAAAAAGTTAGTATATACCATACACAGATTAAATAACCACTAAAATTTGTATTTGAGTGTTGAGGGAAATGTGAAATTCATCCCTATATTGAAAGTTATTGGAAAAGTTTTGAAATCTAGGCATTGCTTGATGTAACAGATAGGACCCAGGGGTGGGGCAGTAACTCCTGAGGCATACAGAGAAATTTTGGAATCAGAATGGTCAAGTACAGGAAAAATGTAAATGCGAAACAGTTTGTTTGCATATTTGGAGCCTGACTTTACAGGCATGAACACTCTATGTCTGTCTAGGCAGTTCTGTACTTACAGCAAATAGAGCTACGGGTTCAGTGCTTCCATGAGTGAAAACAAGATTTTCCTTGAGCGAGGTTGAATTTTCTCAAAATTTCCTCAGATTTCCTTCAAGGCTACTGGACATTTCCTCAGATGTTTCCTTGAAATTTGGCAGGGCAGGTTGAAGGAAATAACACAATTTTGTGAGGTCCAAATATTTTTTAATAATGAATAAAATAATTTCTAATAGAAAATCATGATACTATGTAATAGAATAACATTTCAGACAAGAAAACTAGGACTATAAGATAGGAAATAATGTTGATTGTTGATGGAAGGCATGCATTGACAAATGCTCATAAATCCTTGAGAAAGTTCTAACATAGCTCTTGATTTGTTGAATCCGTTGCATTAGAAAACATTTTCCTATGGAGGGACAACATCTCTTCTGTAGGCTCATATTTTCCAGCTTGGTTGGAGCCTCTGTCTTTGAACTTACCTCTGTTTTAGCTTGCAACTGTGCAAGCATTGGAGGGGGAAATGACAATAGCATACCTATTACCTTAGGCAGATTTGCGTTGATCCTGCTACCTACCCTCTAGTATTCTGAGGATTGCAGGCCTTCATTTAATAAAGGATTCATTGCATGTACCCTCCACTTTTCATCAACAACCTTCAAATCAGCTACCTCAGTAAGGTATTATAGGCTTTTGTAGATTTAAGAAAAATGATGGCACACTTAAATTGTAAGCAATCTTTGGTGAAAAACAAGACATGAATTTTAAGTTCTGACAGTCTTCAAATCTCTTCTTTATTTGTGCCACCAAATCTGTAAAAGAACTTTATCAGTATGTGAAAAATAGCTGGACATCTTCATATTTCTCTCCCACATTGTTGATGGTTTCTCACGTGGCATGGCTAGCTTTAACTCTGATCTATGTCTTGAAAAGTGGGATGGCATGATTGTTCATATCAATGGAGAGAACATTTTGTTTCTCTGACATATTTCAGATCCAGAAAATCCAAATGAATTCCTTTCAAAATCTTCCTTGCCTCACTCTCAAATTCATGCAGCAAGGGCATTTCACTTTGGTAGAGTGTGTTACGTGACATCAATTTTTCAAAGGTAAATTGCATGAACTGCAGATATGCCAATGTGAACTTGTTCTTTAGACTGAAATAATGCCATTTGTGTTGGTTGGATTGTCAAACACTACATTTGTAAAATAGTGTTTAATATATCATACTGTTCAATAATGTGATCCACACATTGCTTCATGGAAAGCCATCTTGTTTAAGAGGCTAGAAGTAATTTGTGTTAGTCAGCTTCAAAAAACTCTTGAAATTCCCGCAATGCATCTTTTTGAGTATATGTTTCTGCATAAATTTTCCAAAGACTTTGTGGCAGCTTTTTCCCTGTGTGTGAGGCACAGAGGTGTATAAAATGTCATGAGCATTTTACAGTTTGTAACCAAGGGAACTGTTCTATTAGTAATGTGGATATAGAATGATTCATCCGAAACATCACATTGCATTTGTATGCACAAAAACTGGTATGTGCCATTCTTGAAGGATTTTGACAAGACAACTAGCTATGTAGTGATTTCTTTTTCATTCAAAATTTCTATCATATCTATGAGGATGGTGTTCATCTTATATTCTTCATCATCAAAACAGGTACCAAGAAGAACTAGCTGACTTTGTGTTGAACAGTCTGTTGTCTCATCAATGATCAAGGAAAAGTAACGTTCTTGGAGGTTCTGACAACCTACTCTTAAGAACTGGAATCCAAGTCTTCTCGTTTCCCATTGAGACTCTGCTTAAAGTTTATTGTTGGGAAATGAACTTCTCAATAATAAAGGCAAGTTCTTCTCAGCAATAAAACTAGCAATCATAATTTCCATTTTTGTTTTATCCTTGTCACTTGGACCAAGCATGGAATTGATTTTCTTGTTTGTTCTTTCTAGTGTTGCACCTCTTTTCATGGCTTCTTTGTGGGTGTTTCTTTCCTCATGTCTTGCTAGAGCTCTTTTTGAGCAACATACTTTAATCTAACATACTAGGCGCCACGGCCAAAAATTGCCAGTTTTATCTGTTTTCTTCATTAACCAGTGCTTGAAGACAGGATTACTAAGCCACAGATCACGAAGCTTTTGCTTGTATTTCTTTTTAGAAGATATATGCTTTTCTTGATCATATTTTCGCTACATTTCTAATCACTTAAACAAACCTTCTGATAACGAAAGGGCACAGCATTAAACTAGAAACAATAACAGCTCTGTATTATTTATAACACCACAGACAGCTGAGTTGAGATACAATAGCACCATTTTTGATAGATTTCATGAAAGAAAGCTTACCGGTCATTAAATGCCCAACAATATGATAACATGGAGGTATGTAACAACATTTGCCAAAAGTAAGAAGGGATTAGGACAATGACTCATGGTGTCAAATAAGTTCCACAACAGCCTTCTGACAATTGAAACAACATGAAATCAGGAAATATCATAATAACATGATAAAATTCAACATTTCCTCAAAATTTCCTTAAGATATATATTTCCTTAAAGATTTCCTTAAATGCGACAAATTTCCTTTATTGGAGGAGATTTCCTCAAAAGCGGAAATACTGCAGGGGTTACTTGTAAATTTGTATGTCAGTGCTATTTCAATTTTTCTGTATGAACTGTCTTACTTACACTATGACCAGGTATCATCATGTGCTAACTTTTTATCAACCTTGTAAATATTGATTAAAATGGCTGCCTTGGTCTAGTGGATGAGTCATGACAAACACCAAGTAATACCCATTACAAGGCTACAAGCAACTAGCATATTATCCACTACGCTGATACAAGCAAACTAACATAGTTTGGGCCTCAAAACATAAGTTTAAGTGATAAGTATTTAAATGCAAAATGCATTAGTGTTTGAATACTCATTTAGATGCATTTTTACTTTAGGATATGTTGCTATGCAGAGAGTTTAAGAGAGTTTATACTTGAATTTCTTTCGGATGAAATGAAAACAACTGGGAAGCCTTTAGAATTATGGCAATATTTCCAACTTATAGGGACCAATTTGTAACTATATAAGTGCGTAAACACCAACAAGTGTCTGGAAATAAATGCTAGATAAGGACACTGTAATAACAGACAATGTTTCATCTTTCCTCAGACTTTCTCAGGTCCACTGGAAAGAGGCTAAACTAAGCTTGTGTATCTTCAGTACAGTTGAAAAATTCAATCTGGAGCTGTAACCTCATACATTCCAGCAATGGTATTCTATTGTTTGCTTAGAGACTACATCATTTAGTTCAGTGTAGCAGGAAGAAAGCTACTCTTGCGAGGAGTGATAACAGAAATAATTCATTAAAATTTCTCAGTGACTATGTCGACTGCAAAATTGCATAAGGAAGGCATACTGATAAGACTTACTACTTCAACTATCAGTAGCACCCTGCACAAATTGTCTTGATCTCTAGCTAGCTTTCTTGCTACCAAGCTATCAAAAACTACACAATAAATAGAATTTTTTACAATTAATCACACCCACTTAAACAATTTACAAGGCTTGATAAGTTACGAGCATGCCTATGAAGAACAAATTATTTCATTGTCAATGGATCCATGTTCTTATTGAATGAGTTTTACAATCAACTTTCAAAAAGTGTGAAGAATTTTTGTATTTAGAAAGACCAACTATTGAACTCTGTATGAAGCACTCACATTTTGTTTCAATGGTTTAAGGGATTTTAAGAAAATTCAGAAATAAACCTTTGGTCACCATTGAGTCCTGTTCTTGCAAATGCTTGATGGGAATTTCTTGACAAAAGATAGTACAAGGAGTTAATTGGAAAGACAGTCATTTGGTTGAGATATTTCAATGATTACATTTTACCCATTTTACAATGGAGAAAGAATTATGTAGAAAGAAGAAATAGGCGATTGACCTCACTTTGTAGACATTAACTTAAAAACATTTTTGAAACATGACAAAAAAAATGACATTATACACTATATAGCAACGGTACAAAACGAGGAAATCATTATTATGTTGTATCTTCATGCCTTAAGAATTTGCTCAGGAAGGCATGTGAAAGAAGAGATGACATTAATAACAAAGACTTTTGGTAACTTGGGCTGCCCAAACTGTTTGATTTTAAATGCAGAATCCAAAACTATTTAATTATTTGAAGAACAAGACAAGAACACAAGACAGTGGGACATGGATATCACTCTATCGGGAATGTTTAAAAGTGTTGATGGTAGTCTTGAAGTTAACTTTAGTAACACAGAGAACAGTAATAGGAACAAAAGCAATAACAGAAACAGTGTAAGGGGAATCAACTGCCACTGTAATTCAGGAATTAGCAGCAAGCAGAATCTAAAGTTCTTAAGTAAGAGAAGTATGACAAAGTCAAAATAGCATGTAGCATGTGTCGTTTAAGTTTATATCTGTGAAACACAGATGCCCTTAAGCCAAAAATGACACAGAAAACTCCCATATTATTTACAGGTATACTTGCATAGTGCAGCTGTTATGGAGAATACAAGTTTAACTTGAACAGTGGCAATTATCTCTGTATATGTCCATTTCAGCAACATATAACTAGAGGTGCTCTAAATAACATTTACCTCAGTGGAATGCAACAGGGTGAATTTCAAAGTTTGGTTTTATATCAGTGCTGTAGATACCCCAGTTCAGTAGAACCTATTTTATGTAGGCCATCACTACAGTTGCCTTCTTTGGTATTTCTCTTTAGCTACCAGTTTGTATTGTTTTGGGGGAATATGGTTATCGGGGCAAGAACTGTGTTTTATCCACATGTATATTTGCATTTTAGTCAAGAACCAGCATGGTAACATTTGTCAGACTAACTGGGACAGTCTATTAACCACCTTTAGTTACCAGCTTGGTAGAGGCTGTTACCAACCAGGACTAAGATTAGTTTAAAGAAAAGTGAATCTTCATTCTGTGTTTTGATGTTACATCATTGGATTTGCTAAGGCCGTCATTCAAAAAATTTAGGTGATATTATTTGTGCCCCTTGTATTTGAAATTAACTTATTCCTGTATACAGCAACAAATGCTGATCCTGCCAGCCTACCCACATGGATGATTAAATATTAAAAGTGACCATAGAATTTAGCTATAGTTGCATCTATAAGAATGTATTTATGATTAAGCGCAGTGCCATGTTAAGTATGCTTTATTGAACTACTGTTCTTACGGCGATGAAACGCAACCACATTTATCCGCACAGAGC
>JAAAKL020015515.1:0-11452 GCA_010016065.2 Carybdea cf. marsupialis auct. non (Linnaeus, 1758)
AAATAGTTTCGGTTAACCTAGCATTTTGCTTACATAGGAGATTTATTATTTCATCGATTCATCCATCCATCCAACTATTCACATTAGTTTAATAAGATACATGGTATTTGATGGCAAAGGTGTAGTTTCAGCATGTTAGAGCTGAAACGGAAACTACTACTGACGACTTAGCATTTTCGCGTGCTACTAGAAACCCGAGGGCATAGCCAGTAGTTCCATTTCCCACACTTTTCGCATGCTATGTTGCTATTTCAGTATTGGTATCAATAACAACAACGTAATACTTACCAATAATTCTACCACACAACAGGCACTTGCTTGTTGTATAAATAACCAAATCATCTCCAGTTTTGTTTCAGAAAGTTCGGTAAAGTAGTACTCTACGTCTGTCATATTGATCTAGCCAAGCATCTACACTGTTCGCTTCACAATCACCCGTTTTTCTGTCAATTGGCTAATCCAAGAAAGTGGACCCAATTGTACAAACCGTGTCGTTGTTTCGAGTTCGCCCCAGCTGCTAAGCAACCTTACAATAAATATGAATAGATTTAGTATAATTTAGGATACATATAGCATAATTTAATAAAATGGCTTTCCCATGGTGTATCAAAACTCTCTAAAAAAGGTTACACTAATGCTTTGCTGAGTTCAGTGGTCCTCAATTTTTGTTATGTTTAATAGGACGCATATTGTCATAAGTAAACTTAGTATGATGCTGGTGTTCCAAGGAAAACTAATTGTGGAACTCCATGCTTCTCTGAGAAATTATTGAGTTTTCTCAAGTTTTAAAACAGTAAGTTTAATGGACGATTCTGCCAACTTTCCTATGTTCATTGACTTCATTTTCAATAAAGAGTATGAGCCTCCGACATCCGGAAAAAGAGCCGTTAAATAACAGAAGAGCTGGGGGAAATCTGTAAGAAAGGTTCCCTGATATAAACGCTTACAATACGCAGATTATTTATCCATTCAAGACGATTAGGAAAACCTTGGTAGTCAATGAAAGTAATTTGACATTTTTTCTGTCATAACTTGTGAAAAAATGTATTGCTTTTGCAACACCGTTTGACTTTTGGTGAAAAGCACTTGTGGTTACTGAACTGAAGAGAAAGAATTAGGCGTTAGCATTCAAATGGCAATCAAGTCAATCGTCATGAAAACACAATCTTGTGAAATTTTCCACTCTTTTAACTCATTGTTGTTGTTTCCTCCACAATGTTTTTGTTCATGACATTAACATTTTATACGGATTAGAGTTGTATTGATTTATTGAGTGGAAAGGTCAAAATCCGCGACGGAGTAGCATTGAAGACCAATGCAGTAATTTCTCAAAGGTTCTCTTTGACGTATGATTTTGTTACTTCTGCAGATCTAACAAACTGTGTTAACTATATTAAATTGACCCGCTTTCGGAAGACACTTGTCACAGCAATTGTCTAAAAGAAAGTAAAACACATTTGCTAAGAATGTATAGGACTTAAGCAGATTGTGAAGTAGAGCAACCTTTTTGTAATAATCTAAACAAAAAAATATAGTTACTTGCAATTCCTGCATTTTCAAAAACATAAGTGACCAAAGACGTGTCAATCGTCTAGGTGATATTAGCAGCGTATCACAATTCCGTAATTCGAAATTAGTTCTTGCTGAAGAGGTCGATACCTTCATTCCAGGCAATTGCTGAGGCCATATTCTGACAAAACGTTTATCAAAATAAATACATTTGATAAATATTGAGAATTTAATTGACACACAAGGTCACAACGCAACTGTTAAAAGGCCAATATCTCTGAAAAAGATCTTGCTGCCAGTAGGTTGTCCAAATATAAATGGTGTCTTCACTGTCAATTAATACCCGAAGGTGTCTAAAATTTCAGAGATGCTGAAGTGCTCGAGCGCTATTCTAAATATCAAAAAAGAATTCTTACAAATCACGCATATCATGATGACATAAGAGAATACAAGATTTGTTTTCGAAAGCCTTTAACTCGTCTGCAGGTCGAGAGCGTTTCAAATTTCAAAGCAGACGTGTTACTGCAGCCCTCTTCTAGCAGTAAAAAAATAGATCTTGATAATTTAGCATTTATGAGTGCGAAAACAAGAGGCAAGCCTTGTTTGTAAGGGTCCCAATTTCCATAAAAGCCTCTAATCTTTGACACGGGAACAAATTCATATATTACTTGAGGAAGCAAAGAGGATCTTATAAACGGAAAAATAGTTGTTCTGTTTCAAGGAACCTCGCTAAAGCCAAAAAAGAGATTGGAAGAGTGATCAGCTTCAGCTAGCACTCATAAGGACAACCTTATGTTTAAAGGCTTTCGTGTTCGAATAAGCGCATGTCTTCTGCAATTGGTGAGAATAGAACTAGTTATTAGTGTTTAGTAGTACAGAGGGTGTTTAAAAGGTCAGAGAGACTGCGTTACATGAGTACTCTTTGTTGAGAGAACAATCTTACTCCTACCTCAAGACTGAAGAGATACACGTCACTAATATTTTAGCATAATTAATTTATCACGTGATAGGCAAAATACTAACCTGAGATTTTCATGTAAATCTGAAGAAATAGATACACGAATTACAAGTTACATTCTCGTACACTTTTACTACACTTATCATGCTTTTACAATGGCGCTTAGTTATACAAATTCAACACTCTTCTAAAGAAGTTCATGGAAGGGGAACGTAAAGTTCACTTTCTTATGAGAGACCATAGTTCCCAATAAGCTCAGTTGGTACGGACGAAATTGGTTACTATTTTCTGGTATTCAAAATGGTGTTTTAAATGTCAGAGAAGGTGCCCTCTAAGTTTCAAATATCAGATCTTGGAAATTGGGAAATATAACATGACCTAGAAGAGGTCTACTTCGCTTTCTAGAGGCCTTCTGTTCCAAGCAAGCAAGATCTTGGAAATTGGGAAATATAACATGACCTAGAAGAGGTCTACTTTACTTTCTAGAGGCCCTCTGTTCCAAGCAAGCTAATGTTGTATACAGTTTCTTCTTTTCCTATTGGCAATTTTGCCTGTAGATAGGTTTCGTCTCATCCGACTTCTCTCTTCAAGGCTTTTTCCTTTTTCAAGTATGCAAAATATTCATAATCCACCAATCCATTATTCCTCTTTGATTTCTTCCCCTAGTTCTTTTGCTTTTAATGTGACTCTCTGGAAAGAGTTTCAGCAAGTTTCATGCCTGATATTATGTGAACACCATCGTTTGTAATCTTGAATTCAAAATCGATTTCTAGCAGTCTACACAAGAACCGTATTTCAGATGTTTCTGATCTCTTTTCTCCCGTCATTTTTAATGTCCAAATTTCAGCTCCATATATGAGCATGCTCCAAATTATGATTTTCACTACTTTCTTCTTATGTCCTCTTCTTATTCTTTTGGGCGGCAGTACT
Organism: Carybdea cf. marsupialis auct. non (Linnaeus, 1758); assembly: GCA_010016065.2. Lineage (NCBI taxonomy): Eukaryota > Metazoa > Cnidaria > Cubozoa > Carybdeida > Carybdeidae > Carybdea > Carybdea cf. marsupialis auct. non (Linnaeus, 1758). The sequence goes on from JAAAKL020015515.1 coordinate 3,398, forward strand.
TTTTTTGATTAAACGTTGTTTTTGCCACCCCTGTTCTTTTCCTAATTTCAGTATTGCATCCTCCATCGTTAGTTATTCTAAAGCCAAGAAATTTGAACTTTTTCACCTGTTCAGTCTCTTCCCATTATATTTTGATCTTAAATCTGTCTGGTATTCTTACAGTTGTTATCATTTTGTGCCTTTTTTATATTTATCTTCTTCCCTTTTTTTAAAGAACTTCAGTCACTTTATTTATCAGTCGTTGTAGGCCTTCTATTGTGCTGGCGTATATATACATACATTTTGGCCGTACTCTTCGCGTAGCTTAGAACAGCTATTGCTTCTCTTTTTTCCTTTTTCTGGGTAAACTTTAAAATGGCCCTATCAATCTGTGCTCCACCATAAGATCTGCAGAACGATTTTTGAGGCATGAACTAACAACTATTTTTATTTCCACCTTTCATCCATCTTCTCGATCATCTCGTTTGTAATCCATGGCTTTTTAAGCTTTCTCTTGTGTTTCTTACCTATCATATCTATTGACTTTTCTGCTATTATTCCTGGCTCTGTGATAGGATCCCGTAGAACTTTAAAGTCTAGTCGTTATGTCAGTGCAACATATCAGCGTGACCTCCTGATGATAAAAAGGTTAGATCTCAGAATGGTTGCAAATTTCAAGAAGCGCTATTTCCAAAAAATGGCAGATTTCAGGAACTATTTCACTGAAAGTAAATATCTGAATTCATCAAATCCTATTTTATTGGAAATAAATTTTAAAAATGTTTCCTTTTATTAAATACTTGGGCGCATAAACACAATAGAATAGGCCTTCTTTGATCCTTCATGTTGGTGGATCTCGATCAAATGTGGTATGGAGTTGAATTAAGTAACTGAAAAGGAAACAAAATACGTCCTCCAGAAACCGGCAGTTTCATCAGTTTATGAAGTTTTGGAAGATTAGCATAAAGGATGATAAGGTTGCTGTTACCAAAGAACTTGGAACGATAAAAGAAATGGCTCTTCTCGAGGTTCTTCTCGAGGTTCTTCTCGAGGTTCTTCTCGAGGCTCTTCTCGAGGTTCTTTTCGAGGCTCTTCTCGAGGTTCTTTTCGAGGCTCTTCTCGAGGTTCTTTTCGAGGCTCTTCTCGAGGTTCTTCTCGAGGTTCTTTTCGAGGCTCTTCTCGAGGTTCTTCTCGAGGTTCTTCTCGAGGCTCTCCTCGAGGCTCTTCTCGAGGTTCTCCTCGAGGCTCTCCTCGAGGCTCTTCTCGAGGTTCTTCTCGAGGTTCTTTTCGACGCTCTTTTCGACGCTCTTTTCGACGCTCTTCGATAGACAGATATTAGGGCAATTACAGCAATTCTGAGTAGGAAGGTATTTTGAGAGTCATGGGAGCTATAGAATAGCGGAATATATCAAGAAACAATATGCAAAATAAAAACAGGGGAAATTTACTGACCTCATAAAATCTACAAGATGCTTAACACATGGCATCTAGAAAAGCCAACAAAGAGATCATAAATAACTAAAAGCATAGCGTTCATGACTTCGTTTATTATGAAAGCACAGGAGAAAAAAGAATAACGCACGACAACTCAACTGAGGAAAGATAACGTAATTAATAAAAATGATTGAAACCAAATCCTTTCAAACTTTGGAGATAAAAGTCCATGCTTGCTTTGCAAAGGACAGAAGAGAATTTCTCATTGTACCTTCCAGCATTGTAGCCGTCTGCACAGTCCTTGATTAAAAGTGCGTGGAGATCAATAGTTATCTATTACCTATCTGGTTTGTAAGAAATAATCGGGTTAAGCTCGGCTACATGATTGACGCGCATGATTCTTGCAGTCTCTAACAATTGCTAGAATATGCTGCACTCCAATCTTTAATTTTTTCTACCTAGACACTACTGTCCTCAGCTAAACCTACAGAATTTGAAGAAACGGTATTAGGTACTCTATGGATAGGTAGAATACCCTTTCTTAAAATAGAAGGAATTGATGCACTTACAAATAAAGCATGTTTGTGCAGCAGCGCAGGGTGGAAAACCAGAGACAATTACGGCATTAAGTCTCCTACCTCTCCTAAGTGATCAGCGTAAACCATGGCAACCTAAGAACAAGTGGGCAACGGAAGGATCCCCATAACTTACCCTACGTTGTCAAAGTTCGGCTTCAATTTCAAAGAATACATGATACTCCTAAATGCCAGAGATTGTGTAATTCAGAATGACACATAAGTTCTGTCATGTTGCTTCTTCCAAATATTAGTTTTCGAGCAGTCTCATGGCGTCTGAAGGTCCCGAACGGTAAACTGTTACCGTTTTCTGGATACCGAGAAAGTACTCTATACGCTCTAGAATCTTCTTTACATCTGTATTTTTGTAGATGTCAAAAACTAAATCCTAAACACCAGCGATTTTAAAGATGATACGAGAGGTCATATAGTTTGTGAAATGCCTTTGTTAGCAAATAAACTCGTGTTCTCTGAAGGGTATGCAAACAGTAATTGTTACCAATTATAAGTAGGCCAGATAAGTTTTTAATTATTGAATTTGCGCCTCTTCAGAAGCCTTCAAAATGTTAACAAAGTGACTTTGAAAATATAGGGAGACAGGAGATCAATCTATCGCTTCCAACTTTCTTTACTAGAAATGCGTTCTTCTAGTCTGCAGGTCGTAGAAGTGTAAAGCGGCACCATGTTCAGGTTGCCCATAATTTGCTCTCAGTGCCACAGAAATTGCTCCACAGCAGCAATTTTCTACATGTCAAATATCAAAAGGTGAAAAAATCTAAATTACGAGGGTTCAAGTTAGATTGCTAAACATGATCGTTCGTAGGCAAGCTGACTTTTTCCGGAGGTCCCATAAAGAGATAAGTGGTTCCAGTTACGATGAAATAGTCAATTTGTCAACCTGCTGTCTAAGAAAAGACGAGACATCACTATTAACAAGGGGTCTTAAATTACCATCAAAGATAAGTTTACTATTAAGAAAAAAAGAAATTCATTAATTCGTAGGCTTCTGCCTAAGTGTTCTTTAGAGACCATAAGCAATTACATGTTAGCAATACTACATTGAGGTACAAGTCAAATTGAAATCCCTAAAACATCATCTGAGCTATTAAGCTGTATGTGGGAAATATATCAATTAAGATAGAATCAAGTTCAGAGTCACAAGTATCTATTTGTTATATTTCTTTTGAAATTCCAATAGAACCATCACTTTATTTGATTTGTTAACAGATTTGGGTGTTTGCGGCTTGATCGTTAAATACTACTCCCAAAATCGCGATAGAAGTATATACGTATGCAGTTCAGTTTTCATACATGGAGGATCCCATCGTTATCTCTTAGCAACAAGAACCAACAAATCATTTCCTAGTTTGCACACACGGAATATCAAGGTGTTTTCTGTAGACTGACTATGTTTTGTAGGATTTTGAACAACAAACTCTTCACGCAGGGAATAACAACAGGTATGAAGTTTTCTTTTGCAAGCTGGATAGAAACTCGGTCGACCGATACATTCTTACTTTCACTTACCATCTGGAAGTAGCTTGTACTAGATTGTTAGCTGAATATCTATTCATGATGATGCAGCTTTAACACCATTTACTCCCCTTTGCAGGGGCTAAGGCGGTGACCATGTGCATGGGACATGATTGGAGCACAGAGCACTTTCAGACCGAATTCCCTTCCTGACGTCACCAATGGCCCTTCCGAGATTTGAACTCTGACCCTCTTAATCTGAAGGCAAGTAACTTATCCACTAGACCACGGCGGCTCTCTGAGTATGTATTCATGCGATTTATTAAAAGCATCTGAGGAAGATCTTTGCAAGATATTTAATCAGCCGCCAAAAGTTGCTTCGCAATACTCTTGAAAAGCAAATTAGTGGAAGCTAAACTTAATCACGAAATTGAGGCTGGCTTATCAAAGGAAAATCAAGCTACATAAATTGTCCTTTTATCAAGGTGGCTGAAGATTTCTCAGACAGAACGCCTGCACAAAACATATAAGACTCGAGTTGACCTACGTGACTATGACTCTGTTTTGTAGTCTTTTTGCAGCAAAGTAGGGCATGTGTGACTCAATATATGAAGAGTATTGAAGCTGCGTTTAGAATCAAACTTTCGCGAAAGTTCAATAAATCTTCAAGCTTCAGTTAAATATAATCTTCAAAAAACCAGACACTTGACAGAGTCCCAATCGCATTTCTCTATGAAAAGCGCAATATGACATCAATTTCTTCTGATCATCATGGAAACACGTTGGAGAGAGTAGGAGTAACCTGTGAGTTGATTCCAGTTGATACCATCTTCAAACCATTGAAGATACCCATTGTGGTATACTCCATTCAGGTTGGATTCATGACAAGCACGGTACCACCAACCACCTTTGTAAAGAAGTGCACAGTTGCCACTGTGTTTATCATTATCCTTGTCTTTAGTACTGAACTTTTGGCCATTATGATATGTAAAAGAATCGCCAGCATCACCTAAAAGAGAAAGAAGAAGACAACAAATCTTTAATACAAATGACGTTTATATTAAATATACCACTATCACTGCCAACCACTGATTTAAATAAATCGTCAGTGGAACCATCTAGTAGGCTGCTTCTTAAAAACGTAAAATATTTGTCACAGAAGTTTGAAAACTGACAGGAGTTATAACATGGACTTTAAAAACTCCCGCTGGGAATGAGACTGGGCAAAGATGCTGCACTATCGTTCGGAAAAGTTCTCCATTGTCTGAATTTCGCTGTGATGCAAACATGTTCTTAGCCTTGTTGGAAATCTTGTTGATAAAGGTTTATAACTCATTATGTTCATTGAGAACGCTGCCTTTGCTTGCAAAAGTGGCTATAGCTAATGTAAACCTGATGGAATTATAACCTTTCATCACTTCCCTTTAGAGAGTAGAACTTGATTAGGAAAGTAGCTGCACAGAGCCGTTGGACAGGACTTTACTCTCTCAACTCATTCGAGATTATGCTCTTTGCATTACGTTTGTTTGTTTGCATTACATATATCTGGATAAATTTTTGTTATCCTACATGATGCAGATGAATGTAAACGAAACTTTAAAATTATTTGCAAATCAACAGAAATGAGTACGTCTGCCTCTTTGTTCGTTGTTGTTTTTAAAAACTCTCTTCAATCTAGGTGCTTCTTCTTTTTTTTCTTCTTCTTCTTCTTTTTATTTTTATTATAATTATTCAGAAGTCAATGATTGTTGACTAATCCATGACCTGTCAAAAAATAAGTCCATTTTTGGAATTTGTAATGACAACATCATAAGCACCAAAACCTATTGTTTAAATACCCTTGACCGTTACTGTTACAGAATATTGTATGAAAACATAAAATGATCGTATTTCTCCGCACATTTATGCCTAAAAAGACATTTCGTTTGCACTTTAATCTCCTTAAGTGGAAATTATGACTTGATCATTATGCAATTCCAAGAATGTTGTTTCCCTATACAATCCTAAATAAATTTGAGGAAGCTCTAACTTTAAAACGATAGAAAGTCAGATATTTTAATTCAATGAACTGTTATTATGGTATGCCAAAGAGCCCTACTGAGAACATTGTGTATGATATAGTTCATCTGTAGGTAGAACTATTTTGGCCTTTGAAATAATGTATTTACCTCAGTTGATCAGTTTCTTCAGTTCTGATCGGAGTGAATAATGTTTGAATCCAATTAAAGGCAAATTTAGTAGTTAATATCTAACAGCTCCATACGGCGCCTATTTTAAGAGGTTATGGGCTCAGGTTAATGGCGTCTAAAAGTAAGTCTAAGTATGGCATGTAAAGCAGTCTAGTAAATGGTAAAACCTAAAACAGAAAAGTTTGATGTAAAAGACTGGTTAACTTATAGGTACAAAATGAAAATTATATTTATAAATAACGATCTCTGGAGTATTGTGAACGGAGAGGATCCGATCCGATGAAGTGGAGGTACAGCTTTGATTTTAGTTAATATGTTACATCTCCATACTGCCCCTATTTCTAATAGTTTAACAACCGCATCTCTTCGAAGAATTCACTTGTCGCTACCGACATCATTTGATATTGTATACCATAGAACGTTCATTGTGCAACGAAATAAAAGAGAGAACTGAGGTATTTGAACGTTGGTTTTATTGCCAGACAGAATACAGAGGAATGTTCCTGTAAGGCATCAGTTGATATATCGACCATAGGGTGGTGCTGATAAACGGATTTCTTGTTAAGGTCCTTAACGATGTATTGTGAAACTTTACAAAATTTAGGGAAACAATCTGTAACAATTATCTTGTGTCTACAAAAGTATTTTTTGGAACTAATGTGACAAATGGAACTTTTCATATAGTATCTTATACTTGTCAGTAAAATATGTAAACAGACCCACAACTCTAGGTATTTTGCAATCAAGTTCAGCACTTTAGCCTTTTAAATTTACGTTATATAACTACGTAGACCTGTTTCAATAGCAATAATTAAAACGATCTTATAAAGATAGTAGCTCTAGGAAGCAAGAGTAGAGACACCTAAGTAGGTGCAGTTGGACAGTATGAAACAAGAAATGTGCATAGATGGACAACTTCAACTACCTTAAAACTTTCTAAAAATGACTCAAGGAGTGAAATAGAGGTAGAGGAGGGATGGTCAAGAGAAAGGAAAAAAATTTAAACGAAGATGGCCTCCTGAAAAGCATCAAACTTAACTACAATACAAGACGTAGAGTGCTTAAACATCATGCATGGTCACATGGGAAGTATGTTAGTGGGAATTATACTTTAAATGAAACGGTAGGGAGCAGAATTAATGACCTTGGAATAATCTGAAAACGGTAAGATTTGCTTGTGAAACAAGAAAAAGCAATGAACATGCATTGTTACAAAATGGAACCGGGGTTCATGCAGACCGTGTAAGTGTAACGATTGTTAAAGTTGGAGGTACATAACAGCCCGCACAGTTAGGCATGGTACATAGTGGAATATTCAATGTGACATATGTTGTTTCAGAGAGGGAGAGAGAGACACAGAGAGAGAGAGAGAGAGGGAGAGAGGTGTCACATCAATAATTAGTTTTTAAACAGAAAAAAGTCTTATCTGGGAAAAATACAGGTACAAAGTACAGGATCTTCTTTCAAAACGTCCTTTCAAATGGTAGTACTAATTTGTATATTGCATAAAGTTAGTGCCTATGAAAAGTACTTTTTGTAACACCTTCGGATGTAATGGGGGCAAGTCATTTTCTGTACTTTTAGTGAACTTCGTAAGTATTTTGATCTATAAAAACTGCTTATATTTGTATAATTACTAACTTTGCAGTTATTGCTTTTGCCTTATAAGAATCAGTGAAAGCTCTCATAGCGAAAGTTTGACGTCGTTAGATTAAACTTAGATGAAGTATTTTTACTGAGAGTGTGAAAGAAGTATTGCAGTGACACAAAAACATGAGTTGTACTACAGTGTTGACTTAAAGGAGGCGAAAAAAAGAATCTTCGCTAAAAGATCGCAGTATAGTTGTGTCCCTTTCAATTGAATACTATGTAAGATCTATCACGCCTATAAAGTATGTTTTGTACTTGGACTTGAAACTGGCAACAAAACTGGTAGTGAAAGCTCCTTTTTCATGATATTTTACCTTCCTGCTCTACATTAACACTCTTTTTGAAAATTTTAGCAGCATAAATATGACTGAATTACCTTCAGTATGTTCTAAGAAGATGCGAAATACAACGGCAACATTTGACAACATTCAAAAACACTTCAACATGTAGGTTTTCGGCATTATTAAAATGGTACATGTTGATCAATGGGAGGTTTCCAGAATTACCTATGTTGTAAAGTCAAGCTCAAGGCCAATGAGGAACAGTTGAAAGCTAAACATGATAGAGAGTATGCACCATCCGACCATGCTGTCTGCGTTGTCAATTCCTACCTATGGCTTCTTTTGTCGTATATCTATAATGCAGGAGACGTATTTCCCATCGTATATCGGAGGTTTGTTCTGCGTCCTTTTAGTGTTACTAGAAGAAGGCAAGGTAAGTAACACTGAGCTTGAAGGCATGGTAGCTAATACACA
>JAAAKL020015516.1:0-11452 GCA_010016065.2 Carybdea cf. marsupialis auct. non (Linnaeus, 1758)
GACGTGGAGCATTTTGTCAAAGGCTGTCACGAGTGTCAGCAAAGTGACAAAAGTAAGGCCCGTCCGTGTAGGACTTTCTAGCTAACACACCTTAAAGTTAAGATCTGCATTATAGAAATGACCCAATGATCCATTAGAAACATCCCTATGTTACTTCAAATTTTCAATTTTAGAAAGTTGGTGGCAGACCAAGTTTGTTTCAAGCATGCCTAATCTCTTTACTCGGAGCTGTATATAAGTTAATCTGTCCCAATATGACATGATTTTATTACCAGATAATTGATGAGAGTCAATTTTAGACCCTCGAAGCTTATTTTCAGCACACAATTATCTGTCCTTCAAGCCTTTTCTAAAGTGAACTGCTTCTAAATACTTCCAGTTCATTGAGAACCGGTGAGTAAGCAGTGTGTGATGGGATGTCGATTTAGTCACTTTGTGTAGTGAGGATGTCTTAACCTTAATAGATTGCAAACAGGGTAGAGATTAATACAGCTCGAGACCTATTACGGGGTTAAAGTAGGCTAATCCATAATGGCCGCGGTAAATTACACTTTACAGAGTGCGTCTATTAGGCTAAAATGCGTAAGGGTGAGATAAACATTGATGACCAAGATTCGATCTTCCTTAATTGAGTTGACTGCCAAAAGCAAACTTTGCAAGGCTTTCCCTAGCAGCTTGAATGACCTGGAAAGACAATGCTTTTAGCCGGAAATAGAACAGATAAGGTTTGTTTACGGCGCAGATAGTGACTGTAGAGAAAAGATAAAAGGCTAACTGTAAGAAAACACTATATGCTCAACGAACGGAAAGATATGCAAGGCAATTCAAATCCAAACTTAATAAATTAACAAAGACAAGGCAAGCCCCGCCGCGATTGTTAACTGTCTTAGGTTGGGATGTAAACAAACTTCATTCTGGTACTTGCATTGACAAAGTAGAATAGAATGGACGTATAGTATGAAACGCATGGCACGACGTCGGAAGCCCGACTAATTATTTATAGCTCCGGTTGCTAGAAGTTGCTCGGATGGGTAAAAAGTAAAGGCAATACACCACGGTTCGTAGTATCACATATATATCTTAATATTTGCTTCAATTCATAGTCAACGTCCTTCAGGAGAAGAACACGTAGACAGAATAATCACAGTTTTGTAATGTAATTTGTACAAATCCCGACTTAAAGTATGATTTCATACAAGCCTTCTTGTAAAAATAGAGCCTTAACAGAAATCAAAATACTTGAGTACAAGTGGCTACTTTGGCTCTATATGAAAGAGATAGCATTAACACGAAAGCTGACGTACGGCTGTCTAATCTAAACGGTACAAAAGATTATGAAAGGTAGAAATACACTCCGGGGACAGAAATCAATACACACATTGACTGCGAATCACCTGCTCAATAGTGTCCAAATCATCAACCCTTTGGCTAAGTCCTTCGAATCTAGAAATCGTATGATCGTGACTCTAACGTGCGATCATAGTCGGTAAATTTGTCTTAAAATTTGTAAAAGCATACCATTGCCGTTTCTCGGCGGGAAAGTTTGTGTTCCATTACTGATAGGACCGGTCGAACAGAACATTAGGGAACGTTTGTTCCCACAATGACATCTTGTGATCCAAAGCAATGCTTAAAAGAGTTCAGTGTGTGTCCTAATCCAGTTTGGTATTAGCCAAAGTGCAATTCAAGCTTACTAAAATCCGCTTTCAGTGTTTGTAAGACTCTTTAATAAAACCACATCATGACATCAGAATTAACTTCATTAGGGGCTGAAATTCGACTACGTAGCGAAATATAAGTTATCGAGCCAGTGAAGGAGGAATAAACTTTTGTTAACATCATCTTCTGAACTTCAGCAAGATAAGTGAAAGATCGAATAATTCGAACTGTGTTAACATCATGCTATAAATATCCGTATAGTTCAATGCAATGGATACAACAGGGCAAAGTTTAACCAATTGTCCAGAATTTCGTTTCAATAATTTTTGAAAAATCAGTGTTGATCCCTGCTTTGAGAGTTTAGTTTTTGATTCCTGAAGACAACACTTCTTCGGTCAAGTAATATTCTTAACTCGTAGAAGATGAAACGTCGGGACTGATAATTTTGTCAAGACCCAACGAATCAACTCTCCATCACAATTCACAATGTCGATCCCTTCTTTTTCTACAATAAATTGTTCTATAGAAAATAATGAGACAGATGGGATTTCGGTGGTTGATTTTCATTTAGTCTAAAGTGAATAATAACCTTTTGGGAGAAACGAAGGCATTGTCTAAGAATTCCTTGGTCAAGTATAGGACTGCTATACGAGAATTAATCCATAATCACATCTGATTCTTACATAGAAAACCTTTATTTCGTAGTAGGTTCAGGTACTTATGGTCCTCTTGTATACATGATTGTTTTCGACCTGTTAGTGTTTAAGTATGCACAAGTCCTGCTTATGAAAAGAACGACTGTTCAGGGATGTTATTTACTTGTTCTGGGAAGCAATGAGGCCTCTGCGGAAAACAGTGTAAAACCCGTGAATGACCGATAAAAATTAATATTCGTACTGTTGTAACGCAGCATCTTGTCTCACAGTCTTTCCCCATGTTCACATGGAAGTTTTACTACCGTTAATCAGGGAATCAAGTGTCCTTGATCACATCCCTTCAATGGAATACCACTAATTTTAACTCTTTGGTGAAAAACTTAACCAATGTGTGCTTTATTTCTTTTCGAGTGTCTGCACATCTCGGCGTTTCGATTAATGCTCTGGCAGTTCCCAAGTCCATTGTATGTAATTTAATCAAAGAGTCCCTAATAGCTTTGTACAATTTTTTGCTTTGGTCACTACTAAGTTCGCTCAAGATTTTCTCCGCCGGTACGAGATCCACTTCGGTGGTCGAAGTTACTGGAATGATCTCCCCTACGATACCCTCTCGAACAACCCCCGCTGTAGTCGAGACTAGAGCTTGTACAGCCTTCCCTTTATCTAAATCCTGGTAGGTTGCAGATTTTGAACGATGTAACTCTTTACTAACTTCTCCATTTTCCATGTAATTAGAGTTTACTTCATTGTAGTCCGCTGGCATGGAAACTGAACGAGAAATCTTATCCGATGTTGCTTTCTTCGAGGAACTAACTCCTTTGATGTTCCTAGTTCTCTCGATAATATTGCCGAATAAATTAAATTCTTTCTGACTTTTTTTCCCACCGTCAACTAAAGTAGGAGTTATCTCGATGTACACTTGAAGCTGGTCTTTCCTTAAAATAAACTGACATAATCTGATAGCATCCTCCTTTACTAAAGGCATACTTACAGCTTGATGAGAACATTCACTCGATCAGCAACAGCTAAGAACTACTCAAATTTTACGAATTTTTCTATGAATGCCTGTGTTGTTTCGATCGGTCTTTTATAAACATGTAAATCGATGTCTCGTTTGTACAGACTTGCAAGCAGTCACTAGTTCAAATACACGTTCAGCGAAAACTACCGACCTGCAAGTGGTGACTTGAATCAAGTTTAACCAAAGCAATCTCGTTTTGAACATCTTTCTGACATCTGCTATGTAAGAACTACAAGGCTATGTGTGGATAAACAACCATGTCTTGATTGTCTGTGACAGACCCCAAAACGTAAATCTACCTCCATGTTTTTAGCTTCTGTACGTACTTGAACAAAGAGAGGCTTTAAGCGAGATAATAAGAAACACGGTTTTGTGTAGCAGGATGTTTTAAGTCCAAATTTTGATTTATGAAGACACACCAAAAGCTTGACGGCACTTCAGTATTATTAGGTTATTTAAACATCTATTATAAGCTACAAAGAAATTGTGATAAGGTATACAAAACATTGTGTGGTAGGATGAAAAGGACACTCGATGGCACTCTGTGTGAAAATATCATCAAACTCAATTGATGTAGATGGAACAGACAAGACATTGTCTTCGTTCTTGATGTACAGTAATGATCTTCAAACTATCGTGTGATGTTTCCGTTCGATGGCTACTTAAGCGACCATCGTGAGCTATCATTGCAAATAACTGTGAGAGGGATTCACTAACTGAGAATTTCTTTATGACATTATAAGAATTTATAGAGAAGTTAGAGAGATTTGTCGATCTGAAACACAGTAAAAAGATTAACATTTGAGAAGTCAAAGAGATGTCGCTATAAAGAACCCTGGTTGAGATATGCAAAAATTCTCAATTTTACAGTTCAAGAGTTTTTAAAAAAAAAGAACACAGTATAAAGAAGCGTCCATGCTACATGCTACAGTAAAACTAGTGCTTCGTTATACATAAGAGTCTTACTGTAGAAATCTGCAGCTACAGAAAGGTATGTATCTCAAAGAATTAACATCAAGTGAGTACATTGAATATGCGGCAATCCTTTATAAGTAAACGCCTTCTGCACCGAGATATCGACAGAGCAAATATGCCATGTAGTTCCACTCGATTTATGATACAGTAAGTATGCTATTATCATTTCTTGACTGTGCTCTCTGTTTATCATATAATGGTAAAACTATCTGAGTTTTGTAGCCCTTGAAAATACTGGTCTAAGCTGTTTTTGCAATAGGAATTCTTTATATAAGAATCAAGAGGTACGAATTTGTAGAAATTTAAGAATATTTAAGAATCACCCTTCAAGCTCAAAATATGTAATCAAAAATTTTAAAAAGCCTTATAATCATATGTACATGACCGTGGTAAATATCAGACGTTCTTTTGTTGACATTTTTCTTGGTTTTAAACCACACGTTCGAAAGTTTAAATTATTCGAACGCTACATTGGAAATTGAATGCACAACTTTCGAATATTTTGTTTGAACGAGAAAACACCAAAATACGACAAAAATCTAAATAAAAGAATCTTGAAATTAAACACTGAAATAATCTAAGACTTTAAACTTCTAAGCAATTATTCGTCTGGTCAGCTCCATAAAGCAGTATTCCTTTTCAAGTGAAATGTTAAAAACACGGAAGAATATTTAAAGCTTGTTTTTGAAGAATCATTAAGAACCGTAAGGCTTGGGCCGATTTATGTAATTCGTATAAAAAAACCAAGTGTATTTGTATATACCAGTTTTTATGGAGCAGGTTACAATTATAGCATAGATATAGTTTCAAAGGAAACTTTATTGCCTACGGCACAGACATAAAATTATGAAATATATAAATTGTTTTTGTTATGCCTATATTATAATATTTTACAAGTAAATTTTAGTTTTTCTCATGGAATGTCATACAAATCTAATAAGCAATTACCAAATAGCTGTATGAATGTATACCTATATATCTAATATGTATAGATAAATATACTTATACGTAAATGCAATACTCAGGTATACGCAATCAAAAGATGGAATATACAACATATATTCTTAGCATACATATCTTTTATTTATGAAGTTATGTACACAGAGAAAAGAATCAAACCTTCAATTACATTGCTCTTCACTTTTTTATTAGGCTCTCTGATAATGAAAGCGGTGTATTTTTTATATATTTTTTTAATAAAAGCTTTTACATCGTATGCTTTTCGATGACATTCTTCCTCCATGTCTAAGTTTCCATTACAGCTAAGCTAGTTAAAATGGATAACTATTTCGATTAGAAAGTTAAAAATTCCTAAGCGTTAAAAGGTATTAAAGGAAAACTTTTGCTTTAAAACTGGCTTTTCCTACTAAATTCTTTCTAGATTGTGAGCAGTCCAATGTTATATTTCGTTCCAACTGGATAGTAGGTAGAGACATGTGGCAAAGCTTTTTTCATCAATTGGCATTCTCTATCAATCTTCAATGGCACGACTGGGGATCCTAACCAATCATCACGTACAAAGTATACGAAAAGCCTAACAAACAAGCCTTCCCTTCGCTATCAAGAACATCGAACGTGAAATTTGGACAGACAAATAATGTATGCCCAGATCAGCACATAGCGCCCTGATGATGACTCCCTGGGATGTAAAGACATTTAGTTTGTATGCTGAGCCGTCAAAATATATTTAGGGTTTAAAAGAGCGCAACATTAAGGACAGCGTTACGCTGAGTATCATAAATTTCGCTACTTCGTGCAAAGGAGGCAGGCTCAAATGCAACGTGTGCATTAGCGAAAATTAGCAATTACGGAATTGAATGAACGATCTGAACTGGTGTGGAAATGGTGGCATAAGAATTCGTTTGTTGACAAAAGAAAAGGAAAATAGCACGAATTAAAACAAATGGACTGACGAAAGCCTACTGTAATGTCGCTGTCGCAAGCAGCGCAGGGTAGAGCAACTCGCTAGCAATTTACCAAATATTTTATTTCCTTTTATCTATCGGAGGAACTGTGATCTCTTTCACAGTTCCTCAGTCACTCATTTTTACATCACCACATTTCTACTATAAACTATTTACAAAACCAATTAACGAACGCTTAATTACAATAAATCGATTTGATAGCCTAAGAATAATTAGGGAGTGGTTAAGAATCGTGTGTTAGTATTTGATTGGAAGTTAGTATTAGGACAAAGGTTAGTAATCACAGGAAGAGGAAATCAAACATACAAAAGAATCACGGTTACTATAAATTCTGTCATGACACTACTACCACCTATACGTAGCGATGCATTTTAAGAGTTACGAGATAGGCATTATCTGTAGCGTGTCGATATGATTGTAAATATAAATCTATATTGCCCGCATGAAGAGTAACTACATTAAAACACAAGCGAACATTTTGGGTAAGTCATCATTCTTCGTCCTTGCTTTCACAAACCACATGGCAACTACTTGCAATCAAATCCAGCTCCTAGACACGATGGAACGTGATAGCCTTGGTTAAAACAATTTACAGGGAAACGCGCTCCGTGTCTATTGGTCCGAGAAACAAACTAACAAGCTTGGAATCCTAATTCTGATCGCCTGGGTAAAGTTTCAGCTTCCGATGACTCTTCAACAATCAGTCCGAAACTTTGACTACTTGGTGAAGTGGGATACCTGTTGTGCCTATAAACGTAAACAGATAACAAAGACAACGGTTTGATGCAAACTATTTTTAGAGTATGCAAACGTAATTTTATACCTCATCCTGCCAGTTTCATCAAGTGATGAGTGAAACTTTTGTTTACACTCGGCGTTGTCCTGGCGTGGTTGTCTGATTCCCTACCATCACATTAAGCACATTCACGTCCTTGGTGCTTCAACAGAGTGTAGGCGATGGGACCTTCCAAAGTGAAATGCATTTTTTTCTGTTACATATGCTCGCCAGGGTAGGCGGAATTCTAAAACAATAGCTCACAGGGCAGGCGACGCCCTACTTCGTCTACCCTCAGTGACGTGGTTTATTAAGCTGTGATGACAATTTTCTAGAAGTCCATTTTTCGTTTTAATGTATGTAAGTATGCAAATTTTGCTCTTAATATGTGATACTAGTTTAATTTAAACTTAGCGTCATTAAGCATTATACTCAATAAAAGAAAAAACATCTGTCCAAATTGCAAAAAATTACATTTAAAATTTATGCTAACAATGAGGATAGGCGGCACTTTAATCAAGAATTACAGTTGAAAAATAGATTCCAGTGATGCGCTAAAGCCTACATGTTCTTCCCTCTCACCTGTGGACACTTGAGAAGAGTCCATGTAGTTACCAACGTACTTTGTAATGTTACGTTTCTTAGCATTTCTTTCGTCAGTCCAACAGTTGGTTAGCACTTCAAACCATAACAACTCTCTCCTAAAGTCTTTTAACATGCCTAAAGGGTTCTTCTCCGAGTTTGAAAGAATTCTCGTAAGAAGATTGCAAGAGTTCAAAACGTTATGCTTCACGTAGGACCAAGATTATGCCAACAGTAAATAACCCTAATATACTAATAACCCCCATTAAATGATATTTTTGTGAAAAATCCACCGAAAAGGCTGAAAATGCCAGAGAAAAGCACACAAATCACCCCAATAGCACTTTATTATGACCCCCCAATTTCTGAAAATTTTAAAAAATACCCACCCCTACCGCTTATCAGAGCAATTTTCAAATTTAGTACCAAGACTCGATTTTTAAACTTAATTTACGTTGTAAAAGAATAAGTATTAAATTGACTCTCGTTTGTATTTTATACTCTCTTGTTGGTTGGCAGTCATTTGCCAATCAGAATGCAACTATTGTTTAACTCTAACTCCGTCAAAAAGGGCTTTTTCCATGTTGTTGTAAACATTATTTGAAATATATCTCGCCTTGAAAGTTGCCTGAAGAGAGTCTTTTGATTTATGGACGAAAGGTTGCGTTTAGAAAGCCACACGACCATATCGTGAGATAAACAATGTTACGCTTTTATTTATTTTGCTTTATCACTACGATAACAACACTTAAGATAACGTAAACACACAATATCAAGGGTAAGCAACGGCTCGTAAGTAAAATCGATGAGTCTCTGTGGGGTAATAAAACTAACAAAGCCGCAAACAACATTATGCATCGAAAACAAATGTACTGTCCGTCATGACGATGTATCAAAGTGGGCACAAAATATTGAGAGGACAATATGATTAGAAAAGGTTTCATCATTCTGTTTGTTATTTAACTTATTATTTCATAGCATATGAAGTCGTTTTCCATGCACCCTTCTGTCGATTCTTCACCTTTGAAAGTTCTTAATGTTGTGGACAAGCTACAGGAAGATTTGTACACTAAGGCTAGTTGTGGAAAACAAAATAATTTTGATAGCGTAAAAGACACAGGTTTCTTCCTATTGATAATCGGGATTCGAAGACAGCTCATGCTTACTCCAGAGGCTTATTTTACGGATGAATTGATTGAAAGAGAGGCTGCTCGTCAGAATGTGGTATAGTTTGATGAATATATCCACACGGGATGGAGAAAATTAGATATGTAATTACAAAGATCGCCATAACGTATTTTGTAAATATTCCACAATAGCGTTGGTCTGAATAAGTGACGTATTCCATTTTTCGGGAAATTTTCGAACTTTTGAACCTTTTCGAATCGTTTTAGATACCGTATATTGAATTAATATATCGTAATAGACTTTTGACGTAATATTTACCTGATCAGTCATGAAATACGAGAATAATAATTATGATAATAGAAAATACAACAAATGTGCTGATATCAGATAAAACTAGAATCTTCAAAAGCAGTTACTTTTACATCCTAGAAGCTGTAAGTTGCTTAAAAAAGTATAAAAACCATTCCACGGAAAAGCAGCAACTTTAGAACTAATTGTAAGATTCGTTAATACTTTCGTAGTATACACTGCAACAAGGAATTTCCCTTTAGATTTATATATCAAAGGGTTACCATGTGCGTGTCAAGGGCAGTGGTAAGAAAGGGGAACAAAGGATATTTCTGAATTGAAAGGAGATACAACGTTGACTAGTGCCGAATGAAGTTGACTCTTTTCCGACAAGAAACCCGGAGTTCAAATTCGGATTTAGTTCAACTTCAGAATCAAGATCGAAATCAGTAATCAATTAGTTTGTTGACACGAGGTAGTATATAACAAATTCTTGAAGGACTTCTCTATCAAATTAAATAGAAGTGGGAGACTAAAGAGATATCACATATGAATTGATCCTATTTGGGTGTTGAAGGTCCTGTACATTACACTTTCTGCTTTTACTCAAACTTGTGTCACGTTCCCTTAAGCTTGACCCGTTTTAAAGTTCAAAGACTGATCACTTGTTTATGATTGAAGCAACGATAGAAGAACATGTTTGTTGCAGTAGAAGAAATAACCTTCCTGAAAGTTAGTTTCAAGTTATAAATCACGATTTTTACACAGTGAGTATCTGCTGTTGATCCGTGAAAGAATCTCGCAATCAGATATGTATCTTTGGAAGTTATTAAAAGCTGCAATGTTTTGAAACATATACTAGCACTTAAAGCATTTTGTATTACTAGCGGAGAGAATAGGATGCATTTCTATTGATGCTAATTCCCGCACCATTCAGTTTTGCAAACTACACCATACGCCTCAGAGCGCTGAAAGAAGTAAGGCTAAACTACTACAGATAAACCTCTGTAGTGAAGACCACGGGTTCTATTTATCCAGATGCGTATTCTTTAGCTGTGCTAGGCGTGCGCTGCACGCTCATAAATATAGAACTGCTCTTCTGTGCTGAAGTCTCTGTACCGCTTCTGTTGAGGCAAGGCGTGCTACGACGCTCAACATCATTGAAAACAATAGAGTCATAGGGAGACAGTACGACTTAGGTACAAATATCTGCAGCCAAAAATGGTCCCAAGGCGTGCTATTGAAAAAGAGCACGCATTGGCTGAAAACAAAATTCAAATGACTCGACCCAGAGGAGGAAATATTCCATTGCTTAAGGATTGAACAACCTTTTATGGTGATGTTATTTCTAAGGTGATTGAGAAACATAGAGGGATATATTAGCAGTAGAGGTAGCCTTTCGAATACAAAACAGTACTTCTACAGATGTACCTGGCATGATAAGGGAATAGTGGAAAAACTATTTTGTAGCACGCCTGGTCCAAATTAATAGCCTACGCCATAGCATTTATCCTTAACGTGTGAGCACGTATCCGTCAGAGTACGTGAATAGTGACTTAGCGTATTTTTAGCAGCAATACAAATTGTGCATTCAGATCCTTCTTGCCATAAAATTGAGGCCATGGCCGCCTGTCCCATGTCGCTGAGACCCGTGGACATGTTAGTACTTTACCCTCAAAGTACAACAACCATACCTAAATCTAATACCCCTAATGCAAGCACATGGTTATTTCATATAACAATATTGTATCTATAAGTACAGTAAACCGCCGATGTCGTGGAATGCGAATTTGGGGAACTATAATAAACTTTGGGGACAAACATGCATTTTACCCTTGTCACATTAATGGATCACCGTAGAAGATTACTCTTTTATTACATTATTTTACAGATACTACCTTTGTATTACACACATAAGATAGTGCCGATATATAGTTTCATAGGTGTAAACTTTGGATAAGAATCGCTACTGTTACGTACATCAGTAGTTTGTGTAGCCTAAAAGATATTAGCACAAACGTCACGTCCTTCTCATTTCTGAATATTTCTCTTGAAACAATAACCGGTTCGACAGTTTAGTTATCAGACTTCTAAATGGCAGGCGTGATAAACTGAATCAAATCAAAGAAACGTAAGTCTGATTGCATCCGATAGGACCAGTTAAACCCTGTAAATAAAGCCCTTTTCTTCGAGGTTTTCACCATCCAGGTTTCAATAATACTTTGCTAGTTGCTAGATTATGTCAAGAAGCAAAAGCTCACGTATTTTGGCCATGTAAAACGCCATGACTGTTTAGAAAGGGCGATGATGGAAGCCAGAATACCGGGGGAAAAAAGAATAGGGAGACCACATTGTCAATGAGAGGAGACAATTATGGAGGTTTTTGGATATATGGAAGAAGCTGGAAGGATTGCAATGGGCAGGTCTCGAGTTCACTACGCTA
>JAAAKL020015518.1:0-11450 GCA_010016065.2 Carybdea cf. marsupialis auct. non (Linnaeus, 1758)
TCCCAGTCACACATTCTACATAAGAAGGCGAGTTGTTTTCCTTGTACCGTTTTTCCATTGAGGTAGTCTCTTCATCCACTTTAATTCTATGTAAGACTTAGTGACGGACGATGACGAAAAACTGCACGAAGAAGTTGACGTCACACTTGTGCTGTGACACACGCTCAACATCAATTGGGGACAACAATTCGATGGAAAAACACTCGACCCTGACTTTCCAAGGCATTGCGAACACGCTGACTTAAACTGGGCGTCGAAGTAATAAAGCAGTAGCTAATTTGATCATGTGGAATCTAAACGTGGCCAATGGAGTGGGAAAGTGTGACGTCACGATTTTGAAAATTTTTGAATTACGGGGAAAAAACTCAATTTTCACGTTACCCTATTAATGAGAACGCCAATGGCCCAAATTGAGAGTGATTCCCTTTCCCAACACGGAGATATCAGGTTTCAAAGTTTTGAACCTCTCTAACAATACCCTATTATTTGATGCTGGTTCTAAGGAACTTAAGGAACCAAGAAATATCAACAGAGTTTTGACCAGAGATTTTTTGTGATTCAAACGCCTCTAGTTTAAACACTATGTACACTACAGGTCTGCTAGTTTGGGAAATAGCCTATTCCAAACTTGCCTTTCGATATCTGGGTCACATCGTACTATTTCTAAAACGTTTCATTTGTGACGTCATCACTTTCCCTCCGCATAAAACCTTGAAGATTGTATTACGACGCCATCCTTTCTGAAGACATAGCACTTGACGTAGCATAACTGGGTACAGCAATGAGCAAGAGAGAGTACTGGCGAACTGCTGTCATGGGTTCGCTTGCGTCCTACTAGTCACGATAATGACGGTGAAGCGCGCTGTACTTACTATTTTATTGCTGGCCACGTATAATAGTACCTAATATGTACGATGTATCAGCGCTAATTGTTAGACTTTTTACACAAGTTTACACTTTCAGCATAATAATTGCTGCAAACTAAGAAGGTGTTCCGCGGGGCTAGGTAATGTCTTATTTACTATACGTAACAAGTTTTTTCCCCTTCCTTTTTAGCTTCTCGGCATCGTCTGTGCACACTTCTTATCTAAAGGATTACGCGTTGTTAGCTCATATGAATCTATGTAATACGAGAATGTTAATAAGAAACTGATTCATGTTTTGAAGTCATCATGCCATTGAGTGTCTGCTGGTGTTACACCATTTGCTGTATGCAGCCTGTAGAGTAGACAAAACTAAAGCAAAAACTGTGATAGCAATTGCAATATGGCGTCGGACGTCCACGTATTTGCATGTGACGATGCATTTTAGTGGCATGTCATGGATTCAAAGTGCTGTGACACGGTGCAAACGTGTACCGCCGAATCATCTTAGCTATTGTATATATCACGGTTTAGGAAGTTCCTTCGCAGGTTTTCCGCGTCGATGTAACTGCGTTTTGACCTGACTATTTGTACTTGTTAAAGAGCACCCATGATACCTTTACCTCTTACCTCTTACCCATTGTTAGCATTGTTTGTAGGACATTCTGAGCGAGTTTGGACGGACTTCTCTTTTTACTATCTTGCTAACATTGCGAACTCTTCATACTCGTCTGTCCGTTATTATCCTTGATGTGTTAATAATGGGTGTTTTTAAGTGAACAAGGTAGTGTGAGATGCTTGAATTTTTACAACATGTTAAAATGAGTGTCCTAACCTTTTCGAAAAGGCAGAAGTGGAATACCGTTACATAGGCTTCTCGTACTTTTGGTATAGATAAAGCCGTTGACACTAACGGTTTGAGGACATCCCTTGGTATATCTGATAAGTCAAACAATCATGTGTTAATTTATGTGACTCTGTACCCGGAAGACTAGCATGCAACGCCTCTTTAGAGAAACAGCCATTCTTGACAATTTCACTTTGTCACAATTTGTGATAACTTTCTAGCAGAATTTAAATTCAAAGCCAACAGAGTATTCCCTTACTTGAACCAAACTTGCACATTTCGGGTTTATCTTGTTATAGCACCGCTTTGGTATTTCATTATGATATTATCATAATTGTTTATTGATATTCAACGTGTAGATGCAGAATAGTTAGGGTTTATGTTTTCAGGTATTTTTGGGTTCCTATTTCATGTAGCTTCAAACCGTCATTTAAAGTAAATTTAATGTATGAATGTATCGAGGAAAATTTCTAAAGAATTCAGCACTCCTTGAAAATTGTGACGTAAATTCAGTTTATGGCGTTTTCTTGTTGTTCTTCTGTCTCACACTTTCTTATCAGGGAGAGGGGGGTCTCTGCCAAGTGATCCTCTGTTTAGTCCAAGTGAAAAGTTTGTTCATTGATATTCAGAATGAGGAAGTCGTGTTTTGAGTGTCTGCTATTCGGCTCTACTATTTTGAGTTTCCAAGCCAATAACCTATCAGATCTTTGCAGGTTAACAGGGGCATAGCGATCCCGCTGTCGACCCTCCAGCGCAAGCAGGGACTTCAAATTTGGTTGCACAATGATGTAACGTTGATTCAGTCGCTGTCCATAATTTTTAGTTTTCACGGCACAGCGAAAGGGAACTATCCAGAAAGTACGCTTGCAGTGAGGGGAGGGGAGGAAAGGGGTCGGTAAAATCTTTTAAGGAAAAGGATTCATGTTTCCGTACTATTCCGTGCCTTTGTGCATGAATCAAGTTTAGCTTCTGTTCCAATAATAGTGATTACGCATGATCAGTGGATCGGCCTTGGACAATGTTATTATTTACATAAAGAAAAGTCTTAGATTTGATTGAAAAAACCACACGCATTGCGTAAGGGTTGAGAAATCCGTCCCTATTATAGATGAATTACACCTTGGTTATTTAATTATTTCATGGATTTCTGCTCCACCACACAAACGATTTCATGTTGACTGCCTATTTTCTGAAATTTCTCTTTATGTTCTCCCCCTTCTTGTTAATCAGTTGTCTAGTATCAATAAAGTGGAGTGCTGCTTTCCATATTTGTATTGAAATTTAGCCTTTGATTGGTAGGAAATGACTTCCAAAGTTTAACAGCACTGTTGTAGCACCTGCTTGTAACTGCACGTACAATACCTTTCATACAACTGTATGCAGCTTCTATCGAGGGCTGTTTCAGCAGCTGCCGCCCTTGTACACAAACAACCGATAGAATGTTTGTTGAACACGTTTTTCGGCTAAAATATTCTCACGGGTGAACAAATGATGGATAACTTGTCAAAAACTAGCTATTTTGACAAACGTCAAGGTTAGTGTACGGTTCAATTGAGTAGACTATTCAGCCTCGTCCACTTCTTACACTTTGGTAATGAGCCAGCGTATTTTAGCAACTCGCGCATGCGCTCCACCAGATGATTTACTGTCCACTGATTTTCAAAGATCGCTGTATCAAATAATTCCGTTGAGAAATGGTTTATCTCGTAAGATCATGAAAACAATGCCACCGTAGTTACTGTACATCCACACATTGATAGGGTCTGGGCGTCTGATTCAAATCCAATATCAATCTAATAATTACGAAATAGCAATGTGTTGAAACAAGTTTTTATCTATTAAAAATTTTTTTTCGTT
Organism: Carybdea cf. marsupialis auct. non (Linnaeus, 1758); assembly: GCA_010016065.2. NCBI lineage: Eukaryota > Metazoa > Cnidaria > Cubozoa > Carybdeida > Carybdeidae > Carybdea > Carybdea cf. marsupialis auct. non (Linnaeus, 1758). Next base: position 3,568 of record JAAAKL020015518.1, read on the forward strand.
TTGAAGAAAAGTGCAAATAGCATGGGTATGGTACACAAGCATTAGAATTTGTCATCTTTAAACATACGTATTTCTAAGACACGTGATAGGCGGTGTTCGAGGGAAGGATTGGTTCATTTCCACACGGTAATCTGCAGCAAATCTGAACATTTTAGTGCAAATGATAAAGACTGATACAAGATAAGTTTGGTGAATGAGATCTGCAAATCTGTAATTGTGGGAATTGCCCCATGATCCCACTTTTCATCATTATAAAATCCATAAAGAACGGTCAATGAAAATCAATGAAATAAGTTTAAACCTGTCCTCATACCTCATTTTCCTCAACTTTTATAGGATCCAAACCTCCATAGAGTCCCTTCGATGCACAGCACTTGTTTCATCGTTACAAGCATGATTATTTTGTAGCATATGATATGATAACGATGGTCTATATTAAATGCTAAATTACAAATTTTTTTGCTACTCTTGCCCTTGCAGACCATCCCTCATATATTGAGTGATTGCAACTAGTAGGCAAAAAGTGACAGAAAACTATTCGGTGCATTACATTCTCTTGGCTCTGTCACAAGCACTGCGCAGGGGAATTTCCTCTGGATGACATAGACACTCTAACGATAGACCCTAGTGTTGTGCTTGAAGAAAGGAAAGGGGAGGTAAATGAGGATGTCTGATTATAAACAAATGTTTTTGTGGTGCTTGTAGTTATCATCTGAGAATTATCTGTTTGTTGCGGAGTTTACCGTTAAAATTACAGTTCACTACTTCTTCATTCAGAAATTCATTTAGAAAGTTAGACTGCACTTCTGTCCTCAACGTTTAATGATTGTCTGGTTCATTTAAATAGAACTTTGGTTTATACCAAGACAAACTGTATCTGCTCCCAGTTGTTTTGTATGGACTAGAATGTGTCAACTGGACCTCCACATTATGCGATAAAATTGAGACCTTCCAAAATCATATGATGAGGATTATGATCAATAAAAGCCTCATAGATCATGTAAGAATAAAAGACAGGTTACAGATTACAGCACCTTTGGTTTGTGAAGTCAAGAGCAGAGGTCTAAAATTATATGTTCTCATAGAGAGGTCTGAGAAAGGACATTCAAAACTTGCATGGAAGGCATGATCCTGGGGAAAAGAAGCAGAGGACACCCCCAAAAGAGATGTGTTGGTGCACAATCTGCTACAGGCAGAGAAAGTGAATAATATGTATATTATATCAAGATATCATCACGGTACGGTAAAGGAAATGCTTTTTTCTCACGTTTCCTATGAGAGAGTGAGTTACAACGTTAGTATCTTTTGCGTTCAATCACAAACTTTCTTCGCATATTACTATTACTATCTGCATTGGTATTTCTTTTATTCTTCTCTACGTTATGCAGTGATTCTCTATCTCTAATGCCGATTGGTGATATTTTTGGTGTTTTTCAGCAATTTTTATGTCAAACATCCAAATTCTTTTCTTCTCTCCCTCCTCTATTGCAACATTAGCGTCCCATGCCGTTGTTGCTTTACGTATAAGATGTTCAAACCCTGGCAAAGGAGGTTTTCATTTCCTTCTAATATCTTTCCTGAATTTCATTTGACATTATTATATCTCATTAATCCTCTGCAAGTAGAAGCCAGAAGAACTTCTGTGGTTGCAGATAATCCACTCCTGCTAACATCTTGCAAAACAATCCCATTCCATGTGATTCGCATCAATGGCTCTAAATATGTTCAAAGCCGATATATTTTTATCAAAGCTTGACTGACACGTTTTATTTTAAACTAGTATGAAAATCCCCCAGAGGATATACGTTCAATGGTAGAGTGTTTGTTTTTGCCCAATGTAATAAATGGCACCTGAATGGAAAAACATGAGGGGGAAATTTTTCGAATAGTTGGGAATGTCTTCCAACATCCACGACCATGTGCTGGTTTGTTTCACTTGGTACCTGGATTATATTAACTTTAAGATATCGTCGAGAGACAAAAGCGACTTTAGACTTTCTATCAAGGAGAATCATTTCGTGGTAGCTATAAAGTCTCCCCTTTTCACTCCATTTTCACGCTAACTTTTACTTACTTCGACGTTCTGGTGAATATGTTTATGATAGTCGAATTAATATTCTCGTTACTTCAGTGCTAGAAGAAAGCCTATTTGTCTTAAAAGATAAACATATATCATATTTAACTAAATTAGAAAACAACACAATGATAAGTAAAGAGTAAATGATTGGTGACTAGCTATTGACTATTTCATCATCTCCTTCAGGGATTTTCATGGGTGTACCGTTTATATTGCTCACTCTGGCTGGGCGCTCGGAATCAAGTCTGCCACCAAAAAAAACACAAAAAAACCCCGTTCATCCCACAGAAGGCAAACATATAAAATTTCTCTTGATACGTAAAACAATTAACATGCAAAGTAATTAGAACAGAGAAATTTGCAGAAATTTGCTCATACGCATCACAGGTGCTTAAGCACTGTAGTTCAGAAACTGATTGGGCCAATGACCTTTTCGAAAATTTGGTAAAAAAGCGATAAATCCTCCCTTGCAAAACATTTGCAATATAACTTTCTGCAATTGACTGTATATTGCAGCCAAAAAAAATCCTGATTCGATGTAGTAATGAGTTGAAAATTAGCCAAGCAAGCAGTAAAAACACACAGTTCTGTTCGCAGCTATGCATGAAAGCACCGATTACACTGTCCAGCATTGAAATGAATTTTTTACAACATTATTATAACGATTAAGAGCTGCAGTGATCTAGTGGTTACGGAATCGAACTCACATGCTATAGGTTGTGGGTTCGAATCCCGCCTAGACCATTATAAAGACTATCGGTTGGGGAAGGCAACGGGGGACCACATATGTAACGCGCTCTCTAACCAGCACATTGCTCACTCTGGATTGGCAATAGGCTACGCGGGTATTCCACCAAAAAGTAAAAACTGAAATAAATAATTATCATTGACAAGGGAGGATCCGACATGTTACGCTTTTTAGATACTAGTGATATAGTAGAACATATATTGGGATCTAATGTGGCGAATAGAGAAACAGTATACAATCGTCGCAATTCTCGTTAGTCTGCTGATAGAGCGCAAGTCACGATAGCGCTGGTGATGGATTCAATGTCCTGTACATATTTTGAAGTTCCCTAGTAAAAAAATTGAAACTTCACCTCTGCCTTTAAGTCAAATTCTAACATGGTTGTCGTGTAATTTAAATCTGAACAGGAGAAGTGTTCTTTTAAGTATAGTATTTGGTATATATTAGGAAACAATTCGAAAATTCGATACTGACAAATCAAATCACTCCCAAGTCACAGAGTTTTTCAATTTAAGGATTGGAGGAATTTTTAAAATACCTCTAGCATCAGAGCTATTCAAAGGAATACGGAACTTTTCAATATAGGAGGTACAGTATTTTTGCATGTATTTTAAATCTGTATTTTCTGGCAAAATTTAAATCGGTGGTTAGATCTTTCTTAAGTGAAAAAAGTGAATACCAGTATCTCATCAACATCAAATACCAACATCAAATACCTAGGTTTTGCACCAAATATGTGCGATTGTTTCTGCCCGTATTTCGATTTTCCAGAAGCAATGTGGACACAGGGATCCCTGTGTACGCCGCCATACATACGTCATAAATACATATAGACAGACAGAAATACATCTACGAGAACTTATATTCTAAATAATTTTAATTATTACTATATCAAAAGAAATCTGAGGGTATAAGAAAAAGGAGCTGATTCGTTGTATACCAGATGAGTTTGGTAGTTAATGCGAGAAAAGAAGAAGTTCTTGCATGAAAGGAAAAATACAACGTAAATCAAAAACTCCTCGAAACAAAGACAGCGCGAGTTGAATAAAAAAGTTTCAATCAAAAGGCAGAAAAGGGAGTTGATTGTCTGAAAGGAAAGTTGAACTATCTTAAGATTTTGATAGTAGATATTTGTCATGTCTTGAGTCGTAGTCTTTTTCGGGGCTACGTTTCGAGAGATACTTCTTCCATCTTCAGGCTGTTGGATTTTGGACTGTTTTGCTGATTTATATTGTTCGATTGTAGACACCCGAGGAAGTAGGGATCGAACTTGTTGGATAAGTGGTGCCATACTGGTTTTGTGTTTTCCCCGATATTGCTGGTAGCCATATGTGCGGGAGGTTGTAGGATATGTTATTGATGTGGTTTTGGTGTTGCAGGGAATGGATTGTATCTACCATTTCTACCATCAATGGCAACAACTGAGTTGACAAGCGTCAAAATATTTAATCTTAAGAATTGTTTAACATGGAATAAAAGCAGACATTTCTTCAAAGCTGTAAAACAACTCAATTACAAGGGAAAGAATTGTGACTTTACACTTTAACTTTCACGATCATAAAGTAGCTTTTTGGATTGCATGACATAACATCTGGGAAATATTATACTCCATCGGAATGTACAAAAAAGGGTTCAGTATGATTGAGAATATATATATATAGGAAGACAGAGGATGTTGCTGTTTGTAATTGTCGCTCAAGAGATGTATTTAAAGCCATGTTCCCAATCGAATTTTGCTTTCACCGCATAAATGTTACCGTTTCAATGCCCTCGCGATCCTAGGTAACGCCACTCGAAAAGGTAAAGAAATCTCATAAACAAATAGTTTCCTGAATCAAATACCAAAACCAAAAGATTGTTTGATTCATTTCAGCAAAATGAACTCGATTGTCATTTCACTGAGAATGTACAAATGTCTTCTTTTACGTTTCAAAGTCACAAGTGAGTTTCATCAAATCAGCAACGGTGGTGCAAATCCAAGAAGTATAAAAACAAGAAATATCAAGAGTATCAGAAAGCTTGTATAGTCTTACACGTTTTCCATCACGTGGTTCTTACCTAGTGAGAGAACAACATAATTGTAATTCAAATGATAAAAAGTGGTCAGTTTTGATAATTACTTTTTGTCTGGACCATGGAAATGAAGCCAAAATTGCACAATCACCTGCCAAAACGATCTAACAGTTCACAACTTCCTTTCTGTTATGAAAACCTACTGCTGAAAACTGAAAGAGAACGCGACAAAATTGTTTGTGTCAATTTTCAGTTTGTCACGAAGGAGTTAAACAAACTTTATTTTATTGCTGACAGTTCCACTTTAGTCATCATGAAACTATGTTTGATGTCGTGTCGTGGACTTTGAGGTCAGGAAATCTCTCAATTAGATTATTTTGCAGTTTTCACTCGCAATTCACAAATTCTTGGAGGAACTAGTTAATTCAACTCTTTTTACTGTGGTGAAAGTAACGAGAGTAGAAATGTTCCGTTATAATTTTTCACCCCATTGCCTGTCAAGGTTTCAGGTTTATTCATAAGTTTTCTCAGAAAAGCATAAAGGCCGTTATTTGTTTTCCATGCCATTTAAACACCTTGCAAGTTTCATTTATATTTTGCAATACATCTATGAAGAAGGCGAGTCCATGTACAAACTGCGGGTCGCTGAGCGTCTCAAAGCATTGGTGCAACTTCTCAGTTTCGAAATATTTCGGAACATTCTCCGAGGGCGAACTTTCTTTCCAGGAAGTCTACATGACTGTATTACACGGTTGGCGCAAAGACAGCACAGATTTGAAGAAATAATCTAGAATTCAATTCACGAACCCTCAAGAGGTTGATGACAGAGACACGAAGTTATCTACCTAGCCAAATCGTTCTTCTGTGTATAAAAGTGTTTATAGACTCCACATGTCTATTGCACGCATAGCTTCAAGGACAGGCACATGTTAGATTTGAAGATAACAGATCCCAATGTATAAGGTTGCACTGGTAAATTGTGCCTAACAAGGAATGCCACTAACTGCATCATAACTGCAATTATACATCAAAGATCAAGGTTCACTACCTTACCACTCATTTCTAACATGCTATGAAAGAAACATGAAGCATATAGCATTCTAGGCACAAGAAAAGTGCCTTAAGTAGTTTTTATTACTAGCAGTTCAGAAGCTGATGATCCTGGAAAATTTTGCCAATTATAGGTGGAAATTATGTGAATTCTTGGTTCATCCCTAGATAAGAGCAACATTCGTTTATCCCCATGCTCCGTAGAACAATGATACGAAGGGGTAACCATGGCAATTGTAGAATGGAGAATCCACGATGAAGTGGTTTAAGCATGGATGATAGATCAGCAGTATTGTATATTGATTTGGACTTTATTGCCTTCAATAGACCACCTTTTGAATTGTACTGCTGTCTTGCACTTACTGACGAGCTGAGCAAGTGTCAGAGAATTGGCAGCTAGAAATACCCTACTCTAAGGATGAGGACACCTAATCACTGAATCAATTCATGCTAAACAATCGAAGAAAAATACAAGACGATTTATCAGTGCTGGGCTCCACGTTGAGACACCTGCTTATGCATGTAGAGTATTTGACTCATCTAAAAAATTGCCTTAAAGAAATGCCGGTATTTTTCAATTACAATTCATTAACTAATTTTAGACACTCTAACCAGTCTCTCTTATGGTCATTTAATCCTTCCTCCACATGTTTGCACCTACGTGTGTACTGAACGGAGCGTGCTTTCCTCAATTACAATCCCTAATTTTTGTCTTCAATGCATGTTGCCAGTCGTGAAATTTCGACACAATGGCAACTTTGAGAGCGGTTGTTTCACCACCAGCAAAGAGGAATGTGGCTCTTGGCTATCTTGAAGACTTTAATAGATCACGATTTTTAAACTAGGACTCCACTGCTTCTCTTTTAAAACTCTTGCACAAGAGTTGAGAAGCATCTGTCGCAGGTCCTATATCATTTGATACATACCCTTTCAAACGTAAAAACGAGAGATTTTGCTGGTTACGAGCGGATTTTTAGGGGAAAGACATTGTAGTAAACTTTTCAGGAATCACATTTCTAGGATTTCCACTTGAGCATTGTCAGTGTTGCTAAAGATCAGACTGATGTTCATCAGGTCAACTTTGGTTTGTTGAAACCCCAAAGGACTGTTTTCCAGTATCGCACAGAAAAGTGAGTGCAAATCAGATCCAAATATGCATTTACCTAAATAATAATCTGTAATCCAAAGCTGTAGGACGACTCCCAAACCGACTGACCTCATTGTAGCATATGCGCCGAAGAATAAGTGTACTCACTAACCAGATTGGTTGCTTTCACTGAGTTCTATAAACGAGAACTCCTGTAATATCTTAATCAATCAAACATGAGAATGACAGAGCGTCTTAATTACAACTATACATGAAGGAGACTGGCACTAGTGACATGTATATTACATAGACACCACACTCATCCTTGTTTACTTCATTAATACTGTCCAAATGTGATGCATTTTTGGGCATTATCGGCGTACGCATGAAGGTGTGTCAACATCATCCCCACCTACTAGCACATGTTTCTAGGTGCACAGCTATTACTCAGAGGGGCATTTTAGGGCACAAAGGGTGTTAAGATGAGATAGAAAATAAGGAGAGGACTTCTGCAAGGAGGAAACTGGGTCCTCATCCTCCGTCAATAACGAGCCTGCAATGTACTAGAATCTATATTCATTCGATATCCTCAGAAATTAGAGGAAGAAATAAATGAAAAGTAAGCAGATTCTAAACAATTTCGGGGGAACCTTTTCCCTTTGGTTATAGAAATATCGGGCATTCTGAGATTTTCATCATAAATTTTCAAAAAGGGTCTAGTGAGTGATGCTGCTGATATGCTCGTAGCTATCACGTAACTTGTGTAAGGCATCCAATTCCTCTTTCGCTAAAGATCGGGGGTTAAAGTCCTTTTACAAATGTTCATCAAGATACACCTACATGAACACAGCCAGAAAATTGAAATCGAGAGCCACATGTCAATTTGCTTTAGGTCTAAGAACGCATTT
>JAAAKL020015519.1:0-11449 GCA_010016065.2 Carybdea cf. marsupialis auct. non (Linnaeus, 1758)
GATATTAGACTATTTTATGATTGCATTTGGTAAAGAATGTGATTAAAGGCTCTTTTCCTATGTCAAAAGTTTTAGGTGAATAAAAGTTATCCTTACATTAAATATTTTATTTTGATTGATACATATTTACTATTCATTTGATAGGTGTGGCTTTTTCACCAAATGACAATACTGTGAGAATATTCAAGAAAGTTCAACAGAAGTGGGAGCCAGAGTCTGTCTTAAATGAGGTGTGTTTGTAATTTTTCTAATAATGCTTATTGCTTAACTTGTAGTAGTTTTCAGTCATTCTTGAACATGGAGAAGTTTGAAATATGCAATCTTAAATGTGGTAGGTTTTAATGGAAGGTACTGGCTGGCATGTTTGTATTATCATCAAAATCCACCAAAGTTGATACTTGAACGTAATTATATTATTGAATGCATAGGATCTTCCTGAAGAGTATTCGTGTGGTTTGAAGTACATTATGAGTACCATATGTTTTGAAGTGTCAAGACAAATAGTGTAAATATAAAATCTATCTTTTTCCAGTTTGCCATTCCCACTTGCTTGGCTGCTTAAGTTGTATCTATCCTTTCCTTTCTCCATTTATGATGTGATTCTAGCAGGGTTCATGGTATTGTGGGTGGTGCAGCCAACTTTTCTGATTACCCCTTCATTATCTGTGTACATATCTGTGCACATAGCAGACACAAGATCTTCCTATATGTTTTTGAAGTATGAACCAAATTTTAAATCATTATCTAATGGATGTCTGACTAGTTATTGTTGGATATTGTTGGATACCTCAACATAATCAAATATCAACACTGACCATTTGTTTATTGCACAGGGATCTTAAATATCTGATTGCTTTTTTTTCTTTTAGCATTCACAACTTGTCACTGGGATTGACTGGGCACCAAACAGCAACAGACTTGTTACCTGTGGTGCGGTAAGTTGTTTACTTACTTCTTAAAGTAAAACCAGTTTTGAATGGTGCATGTTTATACATCATGAATTACCTTCAAAACCCCTGTAAACCTTCAAATGCTTACACTTGCTTGACAATGACACTGTTTCACATCAGTTTGGTTTTTTGGAAAACACAAGAAATGTATCGGAGATAAAGATTAAAATGGTGGATGAAGTTGAACACTTTTGGAAAATGTTGAATTAGCAGGACTTTTCATCTGTAATTTTATGCTACATGTTACATATTATCAGATCAGCAGAAATTGGATGTGGTTAATTGTACTGGGTATTTTACTGTATCTAGTCTTTATATCAGATATTTGAAACAAAATTTGGATGATCGTATAATGGTTTAATGATTTAAAAACATTTTGGTAAAGAAAATACCCTATCATTGCCATAAAATTATTGGGGTTTCATTTATTTCATTTTGGGGATTGATGATTTAACTTATATAGTACCAAAAATTATCTTGAACATAGTTGGCAACATGTTTTGCATACCATGAAGCCAACACTGCTGTGGGCTTATTCATATACACTAAATATAAACTTCACTGCTTAGTTGGGGATGTTCAAAGTGGAAGATGCTATTTATGTTGGCCTGTAGAAGCGGAATGTGTTAGTAAACATTCTGGACAAACATGTTGGTGACAAATCAATGGAACATTGACCTTGTAGGATGCTTGTTGGATTTGCCTTTTCTGTATTAATGTTGTTAGAATTTTGAGTTGATTTAATGTTACTATCTACTTAACAGTAACCACAGGCTTATTTCATAGTCATAGCCTTTGAAGTCTACTTTGAAACATTAAAAAAGTTAAGTAATTAAAATAACACCATTACAATCCAACCATCAAAGAACACCTGAAATTTGAAACTACCAGTGTGAGGCAATGAACAACAGAAAACAAGATTACAACAGGCTACAAGGTGTTAGTCAAGTGAAATTGTTGAATCCATGAAGCAAATTGCATTCAAATTCAAATAGCATTTCCCAATTGACAACTATGTAAGTACAATACTAAAGTACCCTCTCAGTATTTTATTATTTAATCCTAAAAATTAAATTTCAATGCTCTTTTAAGGCTAGATTTTAAATTTAGTTTATGACCCCTTGAGTCACACCCCATTTTATATATCTTATGCTTTCCATCCTCATTTGTTAGAAGAAGATAGTTAAGAGATATGAGTAGGGACACCTAATATTTGACATTATTGATACCTTTCTAAGTTGGTATGATATGCTGAGGGAGCTTCACAACTGTTAGCTTTACATTGTGGAGTGATGAGAGAGGGGCAGTTTTAATAAGTAGTCAGGAAGTTCTGTAGAGATGATAAAACGTCATCCTGATCATTTATTATAGATGTTATTGCAATAGTCATCACTAATTGCTCTTGCTTCTTGTAGTCATTAAGGTACTCATTTTCAAGTGGTTAACAACATTGTTTTATTATCGTGTTATGTAATAGGACAGGAATGCTTATGTCTTTGAGGAGCAAGATGGCAAATGGAAACCAGCTCTTGTCCTTCTAAGAATCAATAGGGCTGCCACATGTGTAAAGTGGTCACCAAAAGGTAAGATTTGCTTCCAATCAGGCATTGACATTCATTTCCAGATTGGCGGTTTCTAGAAACTTGGGGGGAAAAATTGCCATCCTTTGACATTTCATTAAAGATGAAGATTTAAGAAGACCCTCAAGATGAACCATTTACATTCTTTATCAGTTCTTGTGTATGATGCTACTATTTAGTGATGATGCATTGTGTATTAAAAGATAATTTTTTAAATGAAGTTTTTATTATTTAAGTTTAGATGGTTCAGTAAACCTTTTGTGTAAAAACGTAAATGTCATAAGAATTGGATATGGAAATATCAGAAGGTTTCTGGCAATTGTTTGCAAGAAAAAGGGAATTTTCGCCCTATCATTTAGAGCACTGTGAGTTTTCCATCACTTGCAAAAGTGTAAACTGGTGTAAATGTGATGTACTTACACAAAGTTGAATACCTGTGGGTTTTTTGCATGTGCTACCATTGAGTTAGACATACCACAATTATTCACAAGTATATTGGTAAACTGCTAATAAAATATAGGAGTAGTGTGTAAGACGGCTCTTAACCTGCAAGGTTTTTGGTTAACTGCAATCTTACAAAGTTCCATGAGATTGCCAACATCAAATTTGGGATCTGATGTATTATTTATTTGGATAACTGTACACAAAACATGTTGTCATGAGAATATCACAGACATGGAGTGTGGTTGAGCTTCCCCATGGTTATGAGCCTCTTCTATTCTTTTTAGTATAGGATTTCACTGTTTTCCCTCTCCTCATACTTCATTGTCAGCTTTATGCTCATGGTAATTATGTATGTTGCATATCTTTTAACTTTCAGAGGATAAATTTGCTGTGGCAAGTGGAGCTCGACTCATATCAGTCTGTTTCTTTGAGAAGGAAAATGATTGGTAAGCTGCTACTTTCTACATTATTTTTGAGGGGTCATTATGTACCTTTATATCACTGGTTATTATTGGTAATTAACAGTGAAGTTAAACTAGGGGAACAAACTTAGCCAGTAATCTATTTCTTGTAGACACTTTTTATGATTATCAAGAACACCTCAAGTAACAAACTTGACCTAACAACAGAAAATTAAGTGTTCACAAATTGATTTTTAAGTAAGTAATTCTGATTAGACAAGTTGATGGTTTGAGGGCATGGATGGTCAGAAATTGCATAAAATGGGGACCAGTGTTGAACTGGGGACTTATGTGGAACAGACCAAGTTCATAATGGGGTAGAGCATACTTGATGTTGGATTTGAACACGATTGTTATTTAAGGGTACCAGTAATTATTAAAATTTGTTAAAACCTTTGAGATCTAATGTCGTCTTTTTGAGAAGTTAAAAATCTGTTAAATTGTACAGAAATTGATTTGACTGCGTTTTATCAGCTTGGCCATCAGTTGTGAACATGTACATAAGATGTATATAGAATGGTAACAGCAAATCAACTGAGACTGTACCATTCATTCTATGTTTCTGCGGAAAAACAAGGATTATGTGATACCAATCCTTTGTATTTGTTATTAGCCATCTATTGTACCCATCTGCTTTTCACCTTAGTTATATACTTTTATATAACTATCTCTGATGAATTAAGGCGGCTAGTGCCTGGTGAAAGCCTTTGACATGTTTATTCCTTAATTAAAACAGTAGCCTCTCGGAAGTGGGTAAGAATAGAAATTTGTTGGAAACGTTTGCATCGTCGTAGAAACGAAATTTACTCAATGCCAAGTCATGACTTGTAAATGAAATTATAACGATCATATTTTGTAAGCCAGATGGAGATGAAAGGTGTAGTAGCAAATTTCTGCCGGAACTATGAGCAGACTTTTGTTAAGAGTGGGTTTTTGATGATATCTTTTTACATCTTCATTCGATACCAGGTGGGTAAGCAAGCACATCAAGAAGCCAATTCGTTCAACTGTACTGAGTCTTGATTGGCATCCAAACAATGTGCTCCTTGCTGCCGGGTCTTCAGACTTCAAAGCCAGAATATTTTCAGGCTACGTCAAGGAAATCGAAGAGAAGCCTTCAGAAACCCCTTGGGGAAAGAAGATGCCATTTGGTGCTTTGATGGCAGAGTTTTCAAATGGAGGAGGTACGTACTAAAGATTCATTTATTTACTAGAGACAGTTCGTGGTGTAATTCAATCCGAGTGCAGCAGTGTTTATTAGTCTGGGCCCAGGTAGATGAATATCGGGACTGCTAGGGGGCCCTTATGCACCAAAAAATACTCTGCCGGCCTTCTGACACTTTTCTTTGCTTGAAAAAGAAGATTTTTACGAACCTATTAAATGATGGAATCTACACACCCCAGCGCCTGAAAGTCATACCCAAACCGGTGGCAAGACCGTCTACATCATTTCCCAAACGATTTACTAAAATGTGAAAGACCTAAATGTTATACCTGGAATATAAGGGATGAAGACCTTATAGATATTTCTCTGTGTAGGAAGATGTAAGTTGTTACTGTGAGGGTTTTTGTGTCGGTCTACTTGCTTTCCATGCAGTTAACACAGCACCGGATCATTTTTACTAAAAACGAGAATGTTATATAGATTGTAGCCCTCGTTTTACTGGTGCTGGAAGGCTCCCTTCTAAGGGCTGCAAGAACTGTCATGTGTAACTCTCGAGGACAGCTTTTCAGAGTCACCGCAATTTAAAATTTTTTGGTTAATTAAGTTGATATCCTCTTTATTTGACGTGAGTTACACCACCAGTACATACTTCGTATATAGTATTTACGCAGGAATGCAGCTGTTAAAATTGGGTATTAGTGCGAATACAGTCTATAAATGTTCAAAGTTTATAGCTTACAGGAGATCTTTTGGTCGTTCGTTTGCTTTTCCGTTTCTCCATACCTTATTTATTTCTTTTAAGGTGGTTGGGTTCATGATGTTGCTTTCTCCCCTTCCGGAAACAAACTTGCATGGGTGGGACATGACTCGAGTGTATCAGTTGCAGACAAGACGAAGGAGGATTGTCTCAGTTACGTGAAGATCAAAGATTTACCATTTATGGCTTGTGTTTTTGTCACAGAGAACAGCCTTGTTGTGGCAGGTGAGAATCATTACTGTGTTTATTCGTGACGTGGAAATGAAGTTCAACTTTGTAAGCAAGCATTTTTATTGTTAATCTAGGGTACTGAGCTAATCCTTTTCCAGTGCAATTGTTTCAGGGTCGATTGGTATTTCATTACTCCGTTTTAATCATTTTCGAAGGGCAACCTATCAGCATGGCTGATTTTCAAGAAACGCTTCATGAAAAATTTAGATACTCAAAAAGTTCGAGAAGATAAAAATTCAATTTCACTGAGTGAATGATAGTAAGTACAAGTTATTATACAATAACCCTAACGCTCGAATCTGATTGGTCCTGACCTCTCTGGGGCCCTTGAAGCTCTTGCACACCGTAGGGCCATATAATCGCTTTCCCGATTCTACCGATATTTCCATGGACGGTGTAGCAATAAGCTTCCTTGGTTCTACCATTAAAGTCTGTTCAACGTACTACTCGTTCCGCCAAGAAGCATTATCCATTCGATGTCGAGGTACCTAAGCGCAGGACTTCCACTTATGCCATGAGTTTGTTTCCTCGCACTGCCACTCTCTGGAATACTCTTTCTTCCTCGTGCTTACCAAGTGACTATAACCTTAATCGGTCCAAGGTTCTTATTAACAGGTTTCTATTAGCTCAATCTTTCACTTAAGAAACCTGTCTTTTCTTTCCTTTCCTTTTTTGTAGCTTTCAACGTGTCAGTGGCATTTAAGCCTTGTTGGGAGCAATTTTTTTTGAAAAAAAATAAGTAATAAGTTAAAGATATGTGTGTATTGTATACACAGTATTTTTAAGTTCTTGTGTTTCCTAATATGCTCCCAACGCCACTTGGATGATATGGATTGCTATACCTTGTGCTACTCTTCTGAGAGTTATTGGTGTGGCGTAGGTTTTAAAGTGTTCTTTGGTCGAGTCGTGGAGGTATTGGACTTGCCAGTGAGGTACCCTAGAGGCGAACTCTGTTTGACGCTCCCGTCCTTTACCGATATTTTAGTCCCACAAGAATTACGGTACACCCATAGGTTTACGGGCGTTTTTAATGTGCTTAAATATCTGAATGACCATTAAATAGATGCGAAATGGGACTGTTGTGGCCGATTTTTTAATGTCCGATTTGCAGTTGCCATCTATTTGACGTAATGGGGCCATGGCTGAACTCAAATTAACAAACAATAATGTAGCCCGCAGCAGTCAAGGGAAACAGAATGCACAAACTTTTGCATTTCAAGCAATAATTTTGTATGTTGCATGCCTGACGTTATGAAGTTAAACTGAGAACGCCTAGGTAAAGGTCCCTCTTTTTGCGTCTTATCTATCGGAATTTTTAGCGCTGACTAGATTCTGTTTATATTGTTTAGGGCATAATTTTGTCCCAATGATGTTTGTCCATGATGACAGCGGCAGCATCACGTTTGTAGCGCAGATGGACTCAGCTGTACAGAAGGAAGAGGAAAGCATGAGTGCTATGGCTAAATTCCGTTCCCTTGACAAGCATTCTCAAGGACACAAAGAGGCAAAGTCTGTTACTACACACGAGAATACCATCACGTGAGTATGATTAACGATAGTCTTCATGCCATATGGTTCCGAAGGTTTGTTAATCCATTTATAGCTTTACCATGTAAGCAACTACTATAAGAACTTGTAACTGTCAAAGAAAGTAACGGTGTTACAAGGATGGAAACTGTGAAGTTAAACATGGCGAGGTAACTGCAAACTCATTATTCATATAACTCCACGTTTACAGAAGAATGAAATATCCTTGTAATGAGAGAAAGGAGTCTTTAGGCGTGAACGGAGGGAAATGATAGCTGCCATAAAAAGTCCTCATACCAGCTGTAAAGTGATAGGATGTTATGAGTTACTTTTGACGTATTTATGATTTATGTTTTTTTTCTTCTTGTAAGCGTGGTTAATGATAAGCACCACAGTAGGCAATCACTCGGACCAAAACTTTCCACTAGTGCTCACATTATTGTGAAACATATTAAAATAGGGACAAAGCAGTGATACATTGTACGACAACCCGTGACACTGTAAGACCAGATCCAGACCAAGGACGCTATGGAGGGAAGCCAAGGGCGAATTCTTTCGACTACTTTTCATCCTTCAAGGGCGGCCAATATAAAAGTACCACAAGAACAAGTATGACATGCAAGGAGTCTTTGCCTCCTCCTCACTAATGCTTTTTTCCCAGCTTACCTCGGTTCGCTACTTGATTGCCGTGTCGGACTTGAAGTCTATTGTGATTACGTTTTAAGTAGTTACTTCGCAGTTTCAGTGTGGAACTTTAGTGTACTCCTGTGAAGTATTTGCTTTAATAAAGCAAGACAAGAGTTACAAGCCTTTCCAGAAAGTAACTGTGTTCGGGAAGAGTAATAGCCACTGAAAGGCATGTTTTGCTCTTAAGCACGTTAAACTCAAGTAGAAGCAAGAGCTATCAAGAAGATACATTCTTTATTTTGGGCAATTCTATGTGAAGTCCTTTACAGTATCTTTGAGCAGCGTACAGTTTTATTCGTAGTAAATCCCAGTTATAGCAGTACCTGTAAGCACGATAAGGTCAAGCAGACGAAAGAGCTACCAAGAAGATACATTTTTTTATTTCGGACACTTCTTTGTGTAATCCTTCACATTATCTTGTAGCAGCCTTCAGTTTTACTTCGTAATAAGTTCCAGTTACAGTAGAACCCATAAGTTAGATTTAACCAGCATGTATTATAGTCAAATAGAGACAGCGAACAAATAACATGAGCGGAACATCATAGATTAGAAATTGGCGAAATCCGCACATAATTGCTATTCAGCCTGACAGCTTAGTATTTCTTTCGTTCTGAAGTATAATACATACACTTCTAAAGATGCTCTGGTAAGGGAAATTTAAATTTTCATACATAGATAGCTCTTTAGTGCAAGAGTTTGTGTCAGAATGTGACGGCCAAGCCATACTTTGAGAGGTTATCAAGCTTTAGGATATGGTAACATGCTTTGTATCTTTACTTGGCAACACGTATTATACACTGATGCATCAATAATTTATAAATTACTGCTTCGCTATGCCCCAGTTCCGTGAAATGGATAGTGTTGTTCAAGACAATGAAGCTTGGAGCCCACCCTGCCCTTGTTGCAAATAGTATAAATCGACAGCTTAAGCCAAATTTATTCTGCTGATCAGCTTGTCAAGTACGAATGTCTTCCAAGACTGATATTTTCTGGCAACAAAGCACTTCCCGTATTGCCTGTGTGGTATTTATTGCTCGATCTTGATTAGACTTCCTTTGACGCCTCGAGAGATGGTATGAGTTCATATTGTTGCGGTCTCGCATGAATTATATGCATTACTTCATTATGGTTGGGTTGAAGTGGATTGCTAGACGGATTACTTCAAGGTTTTTTGTATACTGCTATCATCTCGTGCTGTAAGACAGATCTGCATTGGCACTTTTAATGTGATGTAATATGTTCATTATCGTACCTTTATTTTTTGTGTTTGTAGTCAGCTTACTCTGTTCGCTGGGGACAGAGCGAATGTTACCAAGTTGTCGTCAAGCGGTCTTGATGGCCGAGTGGTTATCTGGGATATCAAGGTAATAACTATTGAAGTTGTCTTCTTGTCATTTATAACTGTTCCTTGTTAGTTTCTATGATATCGCTATTCTGACCTCGTTCATGCTAAGTATTCAAGTGCTATTCTACCTTATTGTGTCGTGAATTGTCACTTGTCAATAGGCGAATATCCGGGGGTGATTGGTGACTTGTCTGGGAGACAGTGGTTTGTTATTTCGATCGTCACTGAGCTGTCGTAGTAATGCTTTGGTATTCACCCACCAGTGAAATGGAAGTGTGCTTACATTAAAGACCTGTACCGGAAAGTTAAATGCCAAGGCCAACAAGATGTGCCATGAATACAAAAATCAGGGGTAAGATTCTTTATTCGACAACAGGCACACGCCACTAGCCTCATCCCTTCTCGATTTCAGATTTCAGTTTCCTTGTACCTTGCTACCTTCGATAAGAAAGTTTACTAAAACCTACCTACAGGTTGCTTATATTTTTTTGGCACCCCTGAATGTGATTTATCGTTGCTTAGTTGATAAAGCAACAGATATCTACAAAAACATTTCCCTGGTAATCTACTTACCCCTACCCAACCCCTAACAGAAGTGACACATTGATACAACTCGAACCCAAACCCCATGTTGAATAAATTACCCTTGAGCAACGCCATTGCGGATGTCTTTACGTAAACGATATGATACGAAAGCGGTATTGTTTTCTGGCTAATATTTTGAGTGAAATTACTCAGATCTAATAGAAAATCAAAATCTGCTAACTGGAATCCATGCGGTAATTCTCACCATAGCTGATACAATACACCCTCCTTTGTTTCGGTGTAATGCGGTGGGAAAGTGTGACGTCACGATTTTGAAAATGTTTGAATAATGGAAAAAATACTCAATTTTCATGTTGGCCTATTAGGAAGAACATCAATGGCCGAAATCGAGAGTGTTTCCCAATACTGGTTGCTAACGTAAGGATCCAAGGAATATCAACCTAATTTTGATCAGAGATTTTCGAAATCCAAACGCCTCTAGTTTAAATATTACATACACTACAGGTCTGGTATTTTTGGAAACAGCCTATTCCAGGGTTGCCTTGAGATATCTGGAGTCAAATCTTACTATTTCCAAAACGTTTGATTTTTGACGTCATCACTTTCCCTCCTCCTCCCTACTATTTTGAAAGATTTTTTGGCAATTTATGCATACATTACAGGATGAAAGAACAAAAATCAGTGTGCCCCACGAGTTTTCCGCTTGGTGTATGAGTTTAGCCATTATTTTGACGAGCTGCCTGATAGAATATACTTATTAAGTGGATGAGTTTAATGTAAGCATGATCCAAGTTAATGAACAACTATTGTTAATCAAGCATTGTTCAGTGTTTTAATAATTGTGTTAATCTTTATCACTCTCTCTCTCTTTAGACACTTGAGAAGTCCATTGCAGATTTGAAGATCGTTTAGACAGTGATAGCGGAGTGCAAAACACGTTCCATCACAAAAGACATTTATTGAAATAACCGTGTTTATTTCTTTTTTGTATTTCAATGTGGGAATGTGTTAACAGAGAATTTATAACAGCACATGGCTTTTAGATACAACAGTGTGTCTTCTTTAGACTTTTTGCCTAGTCCATTTTATATACATCCCTTCATTGTTTGAATCATGAACTTCTATCTCATGTGATATTAAGGTACTATGATTCTTCTCTTTTACACTATATGCTTTACCAGCACTCTCGCGTAATTGATTTTCAGCGTCACTGGCGACAAGCCCTTCCTGTACAGTGGAATTCTATAGAAGCCTCGTTGAACTTGGCTATTTCTTACCTGGAAAGCACGATCGTTCTTACTGTGTCTTCTTTCATTGTCAGTATCTCTTTATACCATTGGTTGTCGTATTCTTGTCCATGACTGGCCGACTTCTTATTTGGTAGTAGCAGTATTTTTTTGACAGTCGACTAGTCGATAACATTCACTAGTCTCCTATACTCCACTAGTTATATATTTCTTTCTGAGAAGAAGCTCAGTAGACAAGAACTGTTTAAAATGCTTTCCTTGTGTGTTGTTTAAGTACAGTAAATCATTATGTGAAATATCTATTCACTACAGTAACTGTGGTAAGGGGTCATCATACAAGTATTTCTAAAAGTTTGTTGATGATAAGGAATAATAGAACTGCACGAAATAGCGAATTCATTTTGTCTGACACTCCTCAGAGTGCAATTCGTTAGAAAATAACCGAAAAGGGAATCAACAAAATTATTTACCCAACTGTGTTTTACAAGGTAGCCAATCAGAATTCTGAC
>JAAAKL020015520.1:0-11449 GCA_010016065.2 Carybdea cf. marsupialis auct. non (Linnaeus, 1758)
TATTTATTACTTGACTCTCCTCTTCTGATGCAGATTCGATTTCTTTCATATTTATTACTTGACTCTCCTCTTCTTATTCAGATTCGATTTCTTTTATACTTATTACTTGACTCTCCTCTTCTTATGCAGATTCAATTTCTTTCATATTTATTACTTTACTCTCCTCTTCTTATGCAGATTCGATTTGTTTCATATTTATTACTTGACTCTCCTCTTCTGATGCAGATTCGATTTCTTTCATATTTATTACTTGACTCTCCTCTTCTTATGCAGATTCGATTTCTTTCATGTTTATTACTTTACTCTCCTCTTCTTATGCAGATTCAATTTCTTTCATATTTATTACTTTACTCTCCTCTTCTTATTCAGATTCGATTTCTTTCATATTTATTACTTTACTCTCCTCTTCTTATGCAGATTCGATTTCTTTCATTTTACTTTACTCTCCTCTTCTTATTCAGATTCGATTTGTTTCATGTTTATTACTTTACTCTTCTGTTCTTATGCAGATTCAATTTCTCTTTTCGATCTTCAGTTGAGGGACGGACTCATCTAATGCAACGCTTTTGCCCGTCACTGTTCACAGTTATCGTCTGGAATGAACATCAAACACTTTTGTAAAGAAAAGGATTTCAAAACGTTGTTGCACATAACGCCAATACGACCGATATGTTCTCGATCACATATGTTATTTAAAACTGCATTACGTTGAAAACAAAGCCCTTTACCAACAAATCATAGGGGCCTTTGTTTTATTAAATGCAATTTTCACAGCGGAAAGATCAAACTGAAAACTCTCTGTTCTCATTAACTAAAGTAACTCTCTTGGTAGTTGTCGACGCGAGCGTGGATTTCTATCAAGTACGGATAAGGTGCTTTCCGTAAATATGGAGATAGGGTTGCAGGAGCCACTAGGTTAAATCTCTGATACCTCAATACAATTACTTATGACAGCTCGCACATGTTTAGTGATTCTGTTTTGCATTCTCCACATCGCCCGTCCTATACACTTGCGCTCACAGTGGCATGAGTACTTGAATTCAAGGTATTACGCCTCACTATTGCTCATATGTAACATATAACAGTTTCAGTAAGTTTCAGTATATCTAAATTGGTTTTTTATTACCTATTTATATAGATGAAGTGAAATGTATGGTCTAGATTTGCCATTCAGGGCTTCAAATTATTGAAATGGTAGAATGAACATCAAGGAAAAGAACACAGTAGCTAGCAAGTACGTGCTAAAAGAAAAAAACGGATGTCATGAGTTATTCTTGTTCAACAACAATTTTTCCAAATGTGGAAATGATGAGTATTGTTCGTAACTGCAAGAAATTTATCATGCACTCAAGTGTTCATTAATAAAAGACAGAAGCATTCTAGAAGAAATTTTTTATTTCTCCGATTTTCATTACATTGTCAAAGGGACTACCTAATCCGATCCACATTACATTCTTCTTCTTCTTCTCTATTATCATTATCATTATTATTATTATTATTATTATTATTTTCATATGGATAATGCCAACCATAAAGAGATCGTTTCTGAGATGGTTGATAAAATTTTGAAGAACATTGACTCATTGTCCTTACACCCTAAAAATAAACTATTATTGTATCAAAAGTATCTATTATCTAAGATCTCTTGGCATTTAACTATTGCTGACTTAAGAATAACTTGGGTAAGAAATATCCTTGATTCTAAACGTCATAATTTTTTTCTGCTGGTGGCTTGAAATGCCTGCATGTGCTACATTAGATATAGCAATGATATCAAAGGCTAAATTTGGTTTAAATTTGATTGATATATCTACTAAATTTCAACAGTGTCAAGTCATTATAGGACAGAAATTAGAAAACAGTGGTGAGTCTGAAATCAATCATATTCATACAATAACTCTGCCAGATCATATGCAAAAAGAGCATATTAAGAGTAGCAAATCTGTGGTAAAAGAAATACAAAATTCTAAAGAATATCGAGTTACAAACACTTTAACTTCACAGGGTATTATCGTCAAAGCCCTGTTATCTGAATGCTTTCCTTCACACTTAAAAGTCTGGCACAAAGCTGTTGACTCGCTCCCAAAGAACATTTATAACTTTACCTGCCGTTACTATAATAACTTTCTTCCGACCCTAAAGAACTTGCAAATTTGGAAACAGACTACTAACAGCCAATGCTTTGCTTGTCTGGATCCTCAGACTCTTCATCACATAGTCTCAAGTTGCTACAGCCACCTTCAGCAACGCAGATATAATTGGAGGCATGACTCAGTGTTAAGAACTACTGCTGCTTTTCTCCGCTTTTGTAACCCAGATCTAGACAGCTATTATGATGTTAAAGATTACAACTCTCCTACAATAATATCTGGAGATGCATTACGTCCTGACATGATTGTTAAGATCAATAACTCATGTTATATAACTTACAATAGGATTTGAAACGAATTTGAAATTGAACTATGATCGCACGTCACTGAAATATAGTTCTTAATGTAATGATTTAAGAAAGAAATACGATTGTACTTTTATTAATTTAGGTTTAAGTGCAATAGGCGGTATTCCTAACGAACGTCAGTCTTTCATGTCCATGTTAGATCACCTGAAGATATCTTACAAGGAGTATCTTTTGAGAAAGGTTTTACTAGTTACAATTAGAACTACCTATTTTATCTTTTGTAAGAGAAATAAGGAATGGCCCGAACCAGATCTTTTGACTTTGTAGGAGACATGTACCATACTTATTCCTGTATACCTTGTTTGTAAGTGAGTACTGGAATTGTAATGGCAGACAGAGGATAATAAAATTGAAGTTTTTTTAAAAAAAATTAGTCTTAGTATGAGCGCCATTGGAGGAATATTTACAGAAAGTATATGTTTCATTGACATGATGGATACTTTGAAAATCGTCAATTCAGATTATCTTGTAAAAAAAGATAGTTTGTGCAATAGGCACTACCTATTTTATATTTTGCAGAAGAGACAAGGACTGGCCAAATCCTGTACTGTTGATTTGGTAACTGAAGTAATTGTTAGTTAAGTTGTTAGATCATTATTGTACTATCTTCACTTGCTGTTGTTTGTTGTTTACTTTTTTCTTGCTAAAGTCACGGTATGTATCATAAACGGTTTGGATATGGCTACCATTAGTAAGTATCAGGCTGTATTGTTTTTCCTTCACCAATAAATAAATGAGTTTTTTAAAAAATATGTATAGCTAAAGTTATCATAAGCTGATGATAAAGGTCAATTCACTGAAGCCGGATTCATGATGCTAGTTACAAAAATCCTCATGTGTCATAGGTTTTAAATTCTGAATGAAGGAGGCCGGTTTATTAAAATCTTCAAGTTTGCAAATAAACTCAAATTTGGTCGGAAGATTTATGAAGCAACATTGTAACTCGAATAGACCAATCAAACCTCGTGTAAGTCATCTTGTGACCTGCTCTGTTGCGATACAGGAACCTTCATTAAGAACCATGTCTTCTCACTGAAATGAAATGAGCATTATAGCTCAAGTTAACATCATAATAATCATACTATTTATAGATAGGACAATTCCCGATGGCCTCTAGGTAATCCTGTCTTGCTGAAAATATAGAAATAGCTTGTTGAAGATCTGGTATTTAACACCAGATCAGTGACCGCAACATTGAATGATTTAAACGCGGCATCTGAGTGACCGTGCGAGAAAATGGTGTAGCCGGATGTTAAGTTACCAGTGATGGTCTTTCTTTAAGAAGATTACTGACATCGAAGTTGGCATATATTTTATTACTGCACTGATATATTGTTATAGTTTCATCAAAATCAAGTTTTACTTAATCCATTGTAAAAACGAGAAAATTTTGTTGACATTTGTAAGATTTTGTGCTCGTCAAAGAAACTCTGTTACGGATCGTTCGGACGCACAGTGTCACTATAAAATTAAGTGGTTACCAATGGGATGAAAGTTTCGTCAATGACAAATGAATAAGCTCTCAAACCAGTGACAAGTAAGCATTGGCCTTCCCTTATATTACTCACTTGCCAACAGAAATCTAAACGTTCGGTTTACAAAACTGAAGCAAAAAATCAAATAGCTCAAACAAGACACGATAATAGTTATTCAAAGTTTCAAACCAGCAACCATTTTTTGTTGAGGCATTGAACATCGATGTAGTTTATCATTGCACTCAGAGGAACGACGACAAATATATCTGACGGTTTTTGACTGGATCAAAATTAGCAAGGTCTGTAATAAATTTTACTATTTCATGGTCTAAAGAGTTGTCTAATCGTCTTAGACCTTTATTAAAAGGAACCTTGTCATGCTGTTCTACATAATTTGCAGGGTGTCCCCATTTTATTTCCTGTTTCTTTTATTTCTCCGAGGTGCTTTCGGGCAAAATCTCCCCCACAGCTCCGTCTTCTATAAAGCACATCAATTTTTTTTTCATGTTTTGAGAAATACTTTGATATGATTAGCTCCAACAATATGAAGCTGGGTGCAAGATTCAAACTTTCAATGACGAATCCTGCTGCCTGCAACTACGCTTGTCGTAGAAAATCTTGAGGCCACGATCATCTCCTGCCTTTCAACCACTTCAAAGAAGCCTCGTGTGCTGCTGTTTACCAGAGTCTGAAATCACTTAAAAAACGAACTTGTCTGTAAAGCAAAGGAATAGTAAGTAATAGTTTATGATAAGGCCTACATGTCCTACTACAAATGTTTAAAGCGATCAAAATAGCGACTTTACATTTGTTCAGCACCTTTTGTTTACTTCAGTTTACTTTGCCGAGTAACTACCTGTCGGTTGGTACTAAACAAAAAGGTTGAACTTTAGTTGTGCAACTTAATGATTCTATTTGAGTTACTCCCACACAAGGCAGTATAATAAGTACTTTTGGGATGAGTATTAAAGAAATAGATGTGAGGTGAAGGAGAAAGATATTTTTGTGGACGTCTTGGGGAAAGTTACTATGCAACTTGAGATATCAGCAACCTTGATCCATTGATACTTTTCATCAATGGAAAAAATCGAAATAACAGCGATAGTAGAAACTTTTTGGCAGTTTTTTAGGGTAGCCATTTTCATGCTACAAAAAGTAACAATTAAAGTAAAGACAGTGTAATATTTGTGCAACTTTATTCTGTAAATTCTAATTTAGAGCTCAAACCGAGTAAATACATAGATAATATAATATACATATCTCATTGCATTATGTTGATACCTATTAAAAATGATATCAGATAAATATTAAAACCAAATTTTATTTACATTTGCTTGCATAGAGTTGGATTATAATGCCATAAATCTGGTGTGAAGCCCTTTCCTATTTCAGAAATGTCTTAAATATTCCATTATTTATGATATTTGAAGATGAAAGCATTCCTAAAGTCTCTCCATCAAAATTGAGAATTTTAAACATAGAAACATTAAAATAATTAAAACGTACCAGTCATACTTTGCAATGATCTCGTTTCGTGAGGAATACCACCACAATGTGATTACTCGACACTAGATAAACACCTTGATTACAATTCTTAGATATTGACACAAATAACGTTAAGTATACTAACACTTCTCAACTCAGTTGATGCCATAGATGGTAGATGTTTATCATGTCGTGAGTCGTTTTTCTGAGCTACGTTGCGAGAGATACTTCTCCCATCTTCAGGCAAATAGACCCACGAAATAAAGAGCTACGAGATTGCCGAAGATTTTTTGAAAATGATCACACTTTCAAATTGGGAAACAGCGAGCAATAAAAAAAAATTAATTCCCTACACCACCATAAACAAATTGACAGCATATCTTACAGTCTCACACACATATGGTTATCAGCAATATCGAAGAAAACACAAGAGACCCAAAACAAGCATGGCGCCGCCTCTACAACAGATTCGCTCCCTACTTCCTCGGAGGTCCGAAATCTTACAACATTAATTTAGCGACCAGATTCTAGTACGCTGAGAAGCAGCTCTGAAAAACATATAGTATCTATTGACACAAGTAATTAAAGTTTTTCATGTTATAACTTTAAAAGGGTGGCATCAGTGCCAGATTGAAAAGAAGTATGATTTTATCAAAAGTAAGAGCGCCTGAATTTGCTAGTAACTGCGTATTTGAGGGACATTCTTTCATAAAAACGCCGCCTTTCATTCCTGCTTTACACCTACAACGACAGCAACTTAAAGGCTCTTGGTCAAGTTCGAATTGATTTTAGTCGGATATTTCGTAGATTCTGTAAAGAATTGCAATGCATTCTAAGGGAAGATGTCATTATCAAAATAAATACTCATTTCTGCACTCATCTTTACCGTGTAATCTACAATGAGATGCAATTCACAGCTTATTTGCTAAGGCCGTACTTAAATTCGAAGCGTAACTGAAAGAATTATACACTTTTGACAACACCATTCTAACGAAGAAGAGGAAAGAATTTCTTACTTCCGGGTCCCAAATATGTACTATTCAGTGTTCTATAACAGAGGTCAGGCACTCCAGATCTAAGCTTTATTTATTATATCGTGCTTCTCATTCAGTCATAAAACATACACAGTACTTACTGATTCATAACATACCCTAACCCCGCACAGTTTTTACCATAATCTAAATAATCTGTATTTCTGATCTCTTTTTGTATCAGAAACCTCATTTACATCTTCCTGTTTCTTAATGTCTGCTAGATCTGCCACTCACCTATGATTCACGTTTTGTGCATCTATGCTAAATAAAAGTTGAATGATAGAATGATAGTGATAGTCAGTTTTAAGTGATGTCTTCAGCATGATAGTAAAAGAAATCTACTGACGTTGTGAAACACGAGCTGCGTAGATTATGTTTATTATTGAGAACTGGTGAAGAGGCTAGTTACAGCAATACCGATCACTAATGTAGGCTAATATACTTAGATAGACATTGTAAAATTATAAAGTAGCACGAAAAAAATGAAAGTCAGGTAAGGACCAAACACCTTGCTGAAGTTTGAACTATTGTTTACCAGATTCTAGAATTAGATCATAAACTGATCTTGTTGCAAGATCGACTTCAAGCTATTTGTAAAATGAGTTGTTTAAGCAACATGTAACACCAACCAGAGGGACAGGGTAATGTTACCAAGGCAATTCATGTAGCATTATAATTTATTAATATAAGTCCTTCTACAACAATATGACCTCATGAAGTATGTGTAAAAATGATTCAACCACTTTCTATAGCATATCACATTGAATCTGACTGTATAAAATAGATTTTGCTGGGAGAGCATCAAGGCCTTCTACCTGAATCTCAGTCGAAAGGAATACGTTTTTTAAATTTCATCTCAACTTTCTTTCCATCATTTTACATCTGCTAAGCGCCGGTACAATTGCATGACCTGAATATTTTTGCTTCACTGTTTCTTTATGAAGTTTAAGAAATAAAATTTTAAATAAAATCATCTTCATCTGTTTGCACTTGCTATTTTAAGCAGTTTCTTCTAAGTTGTTATGGACTAGAAATCCCATAAAACTCACGGTAAACCTCTCAACCACAAGTACTTATTAATGCATTATAAAGTTCTCACTGTCAGAGAAACTAAATCCTTTCTTTAGAGATTGATATGTATCTCCAACGATGCTTATGATACAAAAATAAACGAGGAAAATTCATGAAAATTATACTTTTGAATCTTTGATACTACAGAGGAGCGACTGAAACATTTATGACAAATCCAAGACATGAGAAACCGGTACTCTAATTTGTCGATAGAAAGGCGCTAACATGAACGTGTAATAACACAAAGTATTTGCTAACACAATTATACGACAAAACTGACAAAATAAGATGCAGCAAAATTTAAAGTAAGGGAAAGAGATATAGAAGACGACACCAAAGAAAATAATTGATAAAAATCAGAGACTAATCATGACTTAATTTTAGCTGTTGTCGAGGCCGTTTGTCTGTCTGTCTGTCTGGTCGCCTAATCTCTAATAGAATAGGAAATAAAAAGCTGAGGAGAATGGCATTGCATATTACTTTAAAGGGATGTGCATCTACAAATTAAGCACATTTGTCATAAAAACGTCAGGAATATATTTTATTGTTGCCTTTAAAATATACCTGATTGGAAATTATGTCAATTTCTAATGGTTTTAATCTAAATTAAGAACTATTATAATAATCCAATTAATCGCCCTGTGCTCGATTAGGTGCCCAGTTCGAAAATTTACCCAATCTTAGGAAAAACTAGTTCATGAATTTCCAGATTCGTTTAAGCACCCGTATCTCTTTAAAAGGGTTTTAACGAGAGAAGGTGAGAATCTCTACCATAGTAACAATTTTTATACTCCCGTTTACAACTACTATAGTATACTCTCCCTCTCTTTAGGCACCATGCCCATCGTGGGCGTAGCTGGTCATGGCCCTCCACTTTGAACAATTCTTTGCAGCATACAACATCTCATTTGTTTAGACCCCAAGATCATTTGCCCTGGATGGTAACATCATTTGCCTCTGTTTTCCTCTTTCTTTCCTGCGATAAATCTTTCTGGTCATGATAACGTGTTCTAACCCCTTTCTTCGTATAACATGTCCTATGAATTTTTGCTGCCTCTTTTTTATGTTTGTCCATACAGTTCTTTTGGTCTTTGGTGTCTGGAGTACTTCCTCATCGCTTACTATACGACACTACGTTTAGTATGTATTTTATATATTTAACAGAGAACAATAATACAGTAAACCATGACAGATACACATCTAGCACCTCGTAAGGGGAATACAAGACAACAATATTCGCTATTGTTTACAGAACTACAATTACTATAACTCATGAGTTAACAGTTATGGTGTTGTGCTTTGAAACAAACGCATCAACAAGTCCGGAATGTGTCACAATGGAAGTCCATTGATGCTTTCCTTGCAAGAACTATTGGTGATAAAGTGGCTGTCCAGTGTCGTGATCACGGGGACAGAAGGACTAAGGGGATATGCCCGCCTTCATATTGCCATAAATCCATTTATTTAAGATATCCGAGTCTTCGATTAAAATCGTGATTTCTCTTATAGCCAAGTTTCCGGTAGTTTCATATTATCAATCTTGTCATAATGCTAATTTGTGTTAGTGAAATGGGGAGCATATTTAGAAGCAAACTTGACAAGCAATAGCATTTGATTCTTTAGATTCCTCTTACTCTAGACATAGTCAACAAAAAATTATATTGTCGCTGTAATTCTCAAACCTTAAGTTGTAGATCTCAATACTTTGCAGATCTTACAACATAGCTATTTTCACCAACTCTGTATCTTAACATTCAAGATTTCCGACCAGACAAATCAACATGTTCTGATGGGTCATCAAAGGGGATGAGAACCTCCTCGTAAGTTATCAACATAGAATTTATTTATAACTTAGGCATTTTTCAACATGAGCATCGCTTATGTGACATTACTTGTGTTACAATCCTTTCTGTTTTTCAATTTCTAATATCATTAAATTAGCCATGATTTTGAGTTAAGAAGGGGTAGCTAATAGGGTGTGGTCGGTCTTTTCAAGCATGCGGGTGCAAAATTGATCAAGAAACCAAACACTGTCTTGAAACAAGTACGACCTATAACACTTCAGCGAGAGTTACTGCTTATTCAATTTGACTCAGGAGGAATCTAGATGATACCATATTATTGTTTAACGTCCCAACTCCTCGCTCCCTGTGGTTACGCTACTGAAAATGGATAAAAGGTACGAATTTAAGGAAATCAGTAAAGAATAATGCATTATAAAATACGATTTAAAACCTTTTCAACCTGTATTCCGAAGTGTTTTCATAAAAAATCTGAAATCTTGTATATGTTTGCAATATAAAATCTCTACCCTAATGGATTTAATGTCTATATTTGAGACAAATAGTTCTGGCTAAATGTACATTTTTTGAAAAAGGAAGTGTAGAAATAGCCCTGCGAATATACAAAGGTCATTGAACTGTCTTTAGAAGTAAATAAAGTGATTAAGATGAATCTTAAAGAGAAAGAGCATGTATGAATTTGAACATTTTGATAATAAACAAAAATATAAGTGATCCTCTTGTAGTTATTCCAGCCTGGGGTACGCTTGACATCGCTCTTAAAAAATAAATTTTGATGAAACATTGTCGATATTTCCACCAAAGTTTTACAACGTCAGTTGATTATGCGTAACAATCTCTATATTCTGCAGAGGGACAAGGTATTTGTCATGTTTTTTATGGAACTAATATCAGAAATTTACGATATGATCAGTTCAAATCAAGTAAATGTGTAATAAAAGAAATAAGAGATCAGAAAGAGTCTAAAATTTCCAATTACCTCGTATGTCAAGGTTTCATCAGTAAAACTCTAATAAATGAAGATTTAAAAGATCACTTTGGTTTTATGTCACAACGCATTTAATGGACTTCATTGTAACATCTACAACTTTGCTTGCAGTTATCTAAACAACACTGTAACACTCCTAAAAATCTGCGTTTATGGAAAAGATCTGAGACTAAAATATGCCTCTGTTGCCTGGACCCACAAACCTTGTAGAATATTGCGTCTGGATGTTAAGTTTATCTAGATGAAGGACGTTACAATTGGCCTTATGACGTAATTCTTTACCTGATTGCTATGCATGATTTCTTTTCATCCGCCAGTAAAGATATTCTATATACTGTGATGTCAGGCATTCTTTCTCCGTCATTTTTATCCAGAAAATGCCCAGCTTTCATCATTAAATAGAACAGCATCCTCTTTATTGTTAAACTGACTGTGGGCTTTGAAACAAAGTTATCATTTAATCAGAGATTATGAAACACAATCTCTTTTATGATCTCTGAGTCAATTATGTCAGAGATTCCGAAAAATACAGACTTTGATGCTCTCAACTAGAAAAGGATTACGAAGTTCAATTAGTAAATCTTGGTATGAGCGCCATCTTAGGGATATTTACAGAAAGTAAATTTCTCATGGACACGATGAACCCTTTGAAAATCGACCATTCAGATAATCTTTTAAGAAAATGAATAGGTTGTGCAATACGCACAATGTGGCCAAATCCTAAACTGTTGATTTATTAACTGAGTATTTATTAGTTAAGTTGTTAGATGATTATCGTACTATTTTTTACTCTGTCGTTGTTGTCTTGTTTTTTTTTCTTTTGTTGGTTATTTTGTTTGTTGTTTGTTTTTGTTGTCTTTTTGTTACTATGTTGAGGTGGGTTTTCTTTGTTGTTGTTGTCTTACTAAAGTCACGGTATGTACTATAAGCGGTTTGAATATGGCTACCGTTAGTGAGTATCCGACAGTATTGCATTCCTTTATTAATAAATTAATGAGCTTAAAAATTACACAGGCCTACAAAAAAAATTTTTTGTCATGAGGATTTGACTATTTCAGATGAAACATATCAATTTCACTATGCTGATTCTGAATATCACAACCATTTCCCCCCATCACGTACAGATTTTTTTATAT
>JAAAKL020015521.1:0-11448 GCA_010016065.2 Carybdea cf. marsupialis auct. non (Linnaeus, 1758)
CCCCCCCCCCCCCCCCCACCTCCCACACACACACACACACACACACACACACACACACTTGCGTAGCTGTGTCTAACTGCAAATAACAGTTATCTTCATGTCATTCTAAAGGTCTGTCTACAAGAAAGCATTGGCTTTTTAAAAACTGATCCATCGCTTGATCTGTGCTAATCAAGATAATCGTTCTGTTACAATACCATCTTAACCTTGATCCTCATTCTCCTCATTATTTATCCCAATTTTCAATATACGTCTTATTTTTTGTATCCTATGTCTCCTCGTTCAATTTCAACATTGAACCAGATAGCATAAATCACATACAAACATTCAATCTAAATCACTCTTCAGAAATACATTCTCTGTGGATCACAAATGCCCTCTTTCAAATACATGGATAGAAACACTTCGTGACCTGTGCCCAATTGTCTCTAACGACTGTTTAATAACTATTCCAGATTAAGTGTAATGGAAGCTTTGGATGGTGACTAGACGATATTGTTTTAACGGAAAAAGGGGATTTGCTCTGTAACTTCGGCAGATCATTCCGAGTGTTTGATTTTGGCATATGCTGAACATTCAGGCTAGTCCTAAGAGGACCAGAACGTGAGGAAGAGAGCAGCAACCAGCAGAGGAAATGATACATGTAGTCATTCAATGAATATAGTCCCCTTGATTGTCTGTTATTTGGCTCACTAATCCGCATTTCAAGCCATGCTATTCTTCCTTTCGCAACTGCTGCCCTTTTCTTATGTCTGCCGCCGTCATTGTTTTATCAGAATTGTCGTGACAGGTCTGAGACATGAATGTAGATGTCCTAGACTTCCTAACTTCTTTCTCCAAGCCAGATTTTCCATTGATTTAGATACTTATGCTGAATAAAGCAAAGGCATGTACATGGTTAAACCGCATAAAACAGCAAAATAATCGTTGGCAAAAAGATAGGTGCCATCCAAGTAGGAAAGAAGAGTATCTTGTGTTCTCTTCATTTTGAGATTTATTGTTTACTCCTGTTGCCTTTAGGATCATGATATAAGAACAAACATTTTCTCAATCTGAGTTATTTTTAATTATTCTAAGGATGAAGAAAGGGTGGCTGGCATGATACTTCGTATTTGCCTTTCATTCAAGTAGATGTTCTGTTTAAAGTAACCCTACAAGTAAAATAGATCAAGATGTATGACGATCCCCAATAAAGATCAGATCTTTGCAGAAAGAGCTGAAGGTCGCCTGAGAATGGATACATGCAGACTTACCATATTTTGTTTGTTTTACTTGTATCGATTATTTTTCATTAAATTTGACGTTGCTGACGAAAGGTTAAAAATTACTGAACAACAATTTTCTTAGTTAAAGTAAGTGGTAACAGTATTGATATTTTCAGGTGGTCTGATACCAGCTTCAGACAGTAAACTTGTGGTAATCTGGATTGCGATACCAAGAGTTCTTCAATGAGAATTCATACAGCTGCTTTTTCCGCACATCTACCAGAAAAATTAGACATAAGATAATCTTAAGCATATTTGTAACCGTATTAAGGGGCTGCTCGTTATCATATATATTAACGAAAAAATGGTTTAAGATAAGAAACCTTTTAAGTTATACCGACTTTAGACTGTAGAAGCCTTTGATAATGCAAAATGTAGTCTATATTACGCTTTACTGTCAGGCATCTCTCTTCATTAAAGTTTATCATTAAGAAACGGGCGTGCCACAGGGCTCTGTTTTAGCACCAATCTTTCTTTTATGTGTTCTTAGACGATCTATTAAGTACAGCATCGGCAAGGTTTAAAATACTTTTTACTTAGACAACTCCCTAAACGTCACTTACAAATAATTTCATCTATTTAACGGAAATTCTAGATCTTGTCATCAAGAGTGGGACCAAGGAACATTTCGTAAAGCAATGTTTCGATACTCAAGAAGAAACAAGACTTGAATATGAGTCGGAGTCGAGTGTCAGGCTGTGATTAGGAATGTAAATGACTGCTAGTACAAGTCGGTCTTCTCTCATTTGTGTTCCTCTCTTTTTCATATCTTTAATCTCAGACGTTTTATTTACAATAATGATTTTCTACTGTTTCCATTTGTGGTCCTGTACCTTTTGACTATGTCTCTGAGTCAACACAATACAAAAACTTGTTGAAGTGTTTGCTGAGTCTCAGTTAAATACCCATGTATCTACAGAGATATAGGGTGCTTTCTTCTGTGACAAACCTAAGTATTACGGAGTACCTTATAAGAACAAAATTAGTTCACACGAAAAAGGTGGGCCATCGGACAGATTTTAATTTATAGCTGTCGCTTATCAATTATATCTTGCTGCATTTAGTTGTCCAATAGAACCACGGTAACATCTTTACGTTTAAAATTATGTGATATCTGAATTCTATTGCGTCAATAACAGAGAGATTTTCCCCTTGCTCACACTCAATCTCCCCACCGCCGCCCAACGCTTGATGCTGATTCTCTTCTAAGTGACAATAGAATATGATATCACAAGTAATCAGGAGTTAACGATGGCCATATAATACATCAATCAGAAATCGAATCTTATCAGAGGTGTGCATATAGAGCCACACTTTTAAAAGAGGGCGCGCTAAGTTGAGATCGTAAATTGACTGTCTATTACCTAAGCAAGTTTTGAAACTGCAGTTGACCAGCCTCTTTCTTCATGTGATTTGGCCACTGAGGGTGCATCCTCAAATCTATCTACAAATCTGAATCCACTTAGAGATGAAATATATAATCACAATAAGAAGATGTCAAAAGACCTAAAAAGATCCTAGGCAAATAGAAATGTCACCTTCCGGATTCGAATCCGATAATCCGAGCTGTCTTTTAAATCTATAATACCTATAGTAACAAATAGGTGTTTGCAGTGACGATGTCGATTTTAAACCACCGGCGCATACTAATATACAGTTTTAATGGAAGATAACCTCAATCGCAAAATGGTTTCACTACAAATACGAAGTAAATGAGAAACAACATATACAATCAAGAAACACGAATTGGTGTATGCCAGTTTAATTTGATAAATCTCTAGATAACATCCATGAAGACAACATAACAAAATGCTGAATATTATCAATGGTATCATCGTCTATCATCGCAAAGTGTGAGACCTGAGAGCGACCACGTAATCAACTGCCAAAAATTCAAACTGAAGCCGTTAGGATGCTTCAGCACTATCCTAAATCGTCATCTTCTAAAATTTAGAAAATTATATCAAGTTACTCTTATTACTTACAATTGCTATTAATCATTTTATTATTATTATTTATTATTTTATTATTTATTATTTTAGAAAGATGAACTTTCACAAATTGGGGACACCAAGCTTGTGAAGGAGTCATTTTAAGACAGTTAGCATTGATGGGAGATGGAAAGGGCTGTGGAAAATCGAGGTGGATGACCAGAATACCTTGGTCTTCCCAATTGTTTTAACAAAACAGCGACCAGATATTGTAATGTGGAGCGAAGAAAGGAAAGTGGGGATTGTTTTGGAGTTGACATTGCCGTGGGAAGAGAATCTCGCACCTATAGGAGAAAGGAAGGACAGGAGATACGAAGACTTGTTAAGAGAGTGTAAAGAAAAGGGACGGAAGATGGAGTACTACCATATGATGGTTGTAATGACTGAATGTAGACATCTCTGTTGTAAAAACTCGAAGGTGAAAAATCGTGGGACCACGGGGAATCGAACCCACGGTCTCCGCATTGCACAACACGTCGCTTTTCCACTAAACTACGGTCCCTTATCAACGAGAGAGAGAAATTTGGGATGTCTATTGTTTGGATATTGCGTCACTACATGATAGGTGCCCGCGGGTATATTGAGCAGGGGCTGATCAGCCCCTTGCGCCATCGATTCTGCTGTACGAACCCAGAGGTAAGGACGTTTACTAAAGATGTACAGGAAACAACAGAGAGGGCATCATTCTGGATCTGGTTGAAGAGAGGGGACGAGTCTTGGCTCGAAAGGTACCAGTTGACACCGGTGCCAGGTTACCACATCCCAATGGAGGTGCCCCGCAACTTCAAAAATGCAGCCGAGAAAGAGGGGCCGAAACTACGCAGTGATTCCTCCTAATGATGGTATGGCGACGGGTTCGGTTGCGGAGCTGTCAGCTGTAAACCATCATAGTGGGTGTATGCCATTTCCTTATTTACAATTTTATTATTTACTATTTTATTATTTACTTTTTTTTATGTATTATTTTATTACATGGCTAGAAATGTTAAGGAACTCCACTGTACAATTGCCAGAAAAGGGAGTAAAAGCACAAAGGTCCTTTTTGAGTAGGAGCCCGTTTTTATAGTTTATTAATGTGGATATATTTATGCATATATATTCAAAAGTACAACTCCACCTATACATTGATTAATGCAAGCATCATGCATTTCCTATTATGTATCCCAGGAGTTGATTTCAGACAAGACATTCCGCTTGGGCTTACAATCTTGTCTTTGTCAATAATCATCAGAAACAATCTAGCTTCCGGTCGTGTTTTCAGTGCTGTTTTAGACTCGGTCAATTCCTGAGGAGTTTTAAGGAAAATAATTCAATACTTCCCAGCGAACCATCACAGGCCATGTGGAGTCTTTTCATCAAATAACTTGTGTTTCAGACCAGACACTACAACATAGCAGTAGCCCGTCTACATATTGAGAGCAACACCGTGAGAATTCATGGTTTCTAGGGAGAGACCATACTGTAACTAGTGAGTAAAACCAAAACGAGGTTAAATTAGCATGTCTGCGACAATAAAAACGTTTCCCACAGTGCAGGATTCTTTAGATTCTCCATGGGAATACAGGTGGAAGGGAGTTACGTAGAGTTTTGTATTGCCAACCTGTAGTGAATCGAGGTTTGAGAGCAAATATACACCCTTTGCCTTCGAGCAAAGTTTTAGTCGCAAGAGAACATGAGTTCCTTTAAGGGAGCTATCATCTGCAGAGTAAACTAGTTCAGGAAAACACCCACTCAGTGGAACAATTAAACATTTACTTGGTGACATCTATCACATCCATCAATTATTACACCATGATAACATATCCCTTCTGTAAATACATATATATGTGTGCGTATGAATATATCGCCCTCTCTATGAAGAGTGTCTACATTAGAATACAAACTAACTTTCTGGGGAGTTCATTATTCTTCGTCCTTGCTCTTTTCTCTCCCATGGTAACTAACTCTAATCAAACAAGACCACTTCAGTAGTCTGGGCACTAATTAACATAATTGTTGTTGATCAGTACACCTTCCCCCGCCAAAAACAATAAATTACGGATCCTCTCACATATATCAACGCTTTTAAAGGAAGAATCTATTCTTACTTTCGACAATAGTCAGTACAGTGTATTTCACTCGATTAACAGAGCAATGTGGTCATACTGTCTTTTCTTTCTGTGAGAAAAAAATTCATTGTAACTCTTGCAATTTATGTCATACCTTAGAAACGTCAGTTTGCATCCCCCAAAACGTTCGACAACTTGTGCTCTGGGGTGATATACGGAAAACTGACAAAAAGAAAAAAGCAGACAAATAAACAAAAGACTGCGATACGACGCCGGAAGTCAGTCTACTTCAACATAAAAAGCCACTTTTAACTCTGACAATTCAAACGATGCAACCACATGCAGAGTTTGAGTAGTTGAATCTTTATATATTGAAGCAATGATGGGTATAACCTAAAGGTAAATAAAAATGTCAATAAAAAAGAGGAAATGATAAGAGGACTTGAGAGTGTGTATTCCATCCGCAGCTTTGTGTTCATCTATTTCGCTTGGTTGAATATCTACTGCTTACCGCTCTAATTTCTCACGCTCTCCCATACTGGTATTTATTGTCCACTGTAATAGAAGATTACACATTTCCTGTTCAGTTTAGCACACATTTCACCAAGTAAGAGTTGTTGTTAGAACGAAGTTGTTTTCATTCTTGCCCTCACATATTTTCAGATGAGTAAGGCTTACCTAGTCCTCAGGTGATTCAAGATAGGCTGTTCTTTTCTTTGCCATCCAGTTGACAAGATCATTTAAAAAGTACATACGTATCGTTTGTAAAACTATTGTAGATTTGCCATGAAAGTAGATTAACACGAGATAATGTGGTTATTGTAGGGAAAAGTTTTAAGAAGGTGCCATAATTCGCTCTGGTAAAATATTTGAATTAGTGCCAGATTCTTTCCCTTAGAGTTCTGACATTGCCAATGGCATTCCTTGGAGTACAAGGGTACTTGTGTGGTTGATCTAGTTAATGTAAGATTTCATTATTTTGTTGTTTTAATGTAAAGCAAAAGGTTATGGCTTCAGACGTAGAAAGTAGGTCTTTACAGAAATCAAATTTCATAGAAGGAGAACGATAAGATTATCAGTAGCTAAAGTTTTGAATCGGCCAATTGATATATCCTTCTTACAAGATTGAAGTATTATGCTGCATGTAATATCATACCTCTTAATTTTTTGGTATTCTCGATTTCCTTTGTGAAGAAACATGTTGAAGAATCTGTGAGACAGTAAGCAAGGAATGGTACTTTAAAGAACAGAAGCATAGGAAAATATTGGGATTGCTGACAGACAGATATCGTTTAGACTATAGCAATATTGTCAAATAATATCCTACGTGAAATAGCACCTTCAGAACAGAAATGAGATAAAAGCGCGAGTGAAAGGCAACGCGAGCATACTGCCCCTGGAGAACTGTTTTGCATTGGGACTCTTTTGTTACCCTCTTTTATCCCGTGATCACCCTGCCCTCATTGACCACAGAGCAAAATAGGTCAAAGTATTAAAATCCCAATGTTAGACCAACTAAAATGATTGCTGGAATTTCCCTATCAATATGAAGTTCGCCCATTTTATCATAAATGAGAACTTGCTTGTTATTTTCTAATGTGAACAACGTTGCTTTTCGTTGTGTCTGCTTTCTGAGATTAGTAAACTCGTAACAGCAACGTCTAAAACAGGAGAGATCGTAGAATGTGGTTTTAAATAGAATGAGAAGATGCATTCTTGTCATTCTTGTAATTCTGATTGAAAACTTTTGCTAGAGGGTCTTAAGATGAAAAAAACCCAGAAATTTAAAATGCCAGGAAAGCAAACCTTTGGATACCAATAAGGGGTGCTGATCTTCATTGGCAGCTTGTCTTTACCATCTGAATTTCCACTACAACAGGTTTGTTAACATGCGTGGCACTTGAAGGAAATACATCCGTGACCATGTCTTCATGTGAAGAGTCATGGATTCATAATACGTAGACTGCAGGCGCCTGTTATTTGCTGAAAGGTGACACATATGCTTGTAATTTTGCTGTTAGACGACAATGTCATCCATTTTCATACCCATATAGATCTCCAGCCGTACATGATGAGTTGATCGTTAGAACTTTATTTCAGATATATCCATTTTAAGTTTAAATGGAAGACAGATAAAGTGGCATGGGTACGAGTCGATGATCACAATGGACATGGTATTCCATCTTCAAAGGTCCTTCACCATACTAACATCAAGTCATTTCTTTCTAAAATCGATCTCGATTGTCCATGTTTGCATTATAAGGATGCCATATCCTATGTATGTAAAATCCCATGGCATTATAGACACAGAAAGCAATTATTTTTCTTTCACAAGCTTTCAACACTTTCAAGCTTCTTCAGGTACAGACCAAAGACTGCGTAAAAGCGACATTAAAAACTATAATAGAATACACTAACATTGCCTAGAGGCTTGATATCAAGCATCGGTTAAAAAATATTTCTCAAGTGTACATATGTATATATATATATATATATATATATATATTACAATTGTAGTATTAGGCGCTACCTTGTTGTATTGAGTACTCTAGCAACGGTATCAATACTTGTTGGTATATATATATGTATACATATATACTATGTATAAGTGAATGCCTGAGTACTTATATAAATGAAATGGCACTGATGAAGCTAACAGCGAAACGAAAAAATAAGTTTGCTGGTGGTGGTAACAATTTGGGATCGACTACCTGGATGATGAACTTTACTATTGCATTAATTAATGTAATGGTAAAGTCTTCGCTTTCGGTGTGGGGGATCTTGGGTTCGATCCCCGCCAGCGCACTTCAGCACATAAGCACTTCATGTTTAATGATTTCTAT
This sequence comes from Carybdea cf. marsupialis auct. non (Linnaeus, 1758), assembly GCA_010016065.2. Lineage (NCBI taxonomy): Eukaryota > Metazoa > Cnidaria > Cubozoa > Carybdeida > Carybdeidae > Carybdea > Carybdea cf. marsupialis auct. non (Linnaeus, 1758). Next base: position 8,148 of record JAAAKL020015521.1, read on the forward strand.
ACTATGTAGTTCATGACTGCTTGTGTGTCTGCCTGATTACCTATATATAAACTTATATACATATATATGTGTATAATACACTTCTTCTACAAATATTCTAGGTTCTTAAGATGTATATATATATATATATATATATCCTTTTTAGACCAGTTTGAGAATCGTCGTGGGACGTGAAACTCGGAGTAACTGAGGTAAACTTTTGCAAGTCCTTTGATTTGTATGATTGAGCTCTACAGAAATGTATTGAGCACTGTCGCAACGGTATTCTTGAGGAAAAGTGGATTACCGCAGTTACCTTAGGTTTCACACCAAATCCTGCGATATTCATCATCATGTCTTTAGTTACAGTTCTATTTATAATCTATCTTACCATAGTGTCGAAGTCGTGTCATTTCTCCTTGTATTTATTGACATTAAAATGAATTTCCATGCTGGCATTCGGAAACTAGCTCAGGGCGCTTATTCAGTATGTTCTGTCAGTGGTTATAACTATATTCGAGAGCATTCATATGCTATTTTTATGCATAGAACTACCATTTAGCAATATTCAGCCATGAAATTCTTTCGAGGTCCTTATCACATAATTTAAATCTCAGTATCTCAGTGCCAGTTATGATTTGTAAAGTACTTAACTACCATTACTGTTTTGTAAGGTACTGTTATAGCTTTTAGATAACAAACATTGGACAGGAAAATATGCAGGTTTTAATTGAAACTGATTAAAACCAAGCAAAACGCAAACATTTTCATTCGACCCCCTTTCATTTGAATGCTTCATTTCATAAGCTACCAAGAAGAAACATACTTTTAAGCAATTGCTTTGACAGTTTAGTAAGGTAAAACAATCTAAGACGCTTGAGAAGACAAATTTTTTAAGGCTAGCGTCCACTTTATGTAACAGCGATCAGAGATTTCTCCACAGCATTTTCTGGCGTTGCGTTTTATTTTATAAGTTTGAACTATTTGTCACGCATATCGATTACAATTTCCTATCGTAGGCCAACCTCACAGCATGTTTGAAAGAAAACGACGACTACTTTTTACTCTATCAGAAACCCGAAGAATTAGTATTACTGTTATATCGATAACCGATCCGAAAACAACATCACAACAACACAAATATTGACCTTAAAAGTACAGCGAGTAGTAAGTCTTCATGTTGCTTTGAACAAGACGGTTTTTTAAATTCACAATAGGTTTTCGAAAAGTAGTTTCTAAGTCGAGTAAATAACCAACACTTTGCTTGAAACCCTATTCTAAAATATCTTTCTCAAGTGCATCATGTTTACATCTCGTTTCCAAATACTTCAGTTGTTTATATTTTTGTCTCGTATTTTCCTGTGAATGATCTAGTCAGTTAAACTCTAGGGCTCATAAAAGGTTCTACACATATCTGAAAACGAGATTAGAATCAGGTCGTTGTTTGGTTATTAACGAGCCTCTCATTGATTTAATTACTGCGTGAATCGGCGCAAAAATCCAAATGCAACCTATACTCTCATTTGTCTTAGAATGCAATAATTTTTCTCATTCAGTTGTCTGCTTTGACCAATGGCGGTTTGGGAGGATGCAGGGCCCTGGACAGAGAAAGTTTGTGGGACCCTATGACGTCATTAACTGCAAGGCCATTCAAACAGGGTCATACTGCGGACTTTCCATGACCCTGTGGGCCTTCCCCTAAAACCGCCACTGGCTTTGACTCACAGCTTTTTTCTAAATCAATGAAAAGGTCATGATAATTTAACGTTTGTCATCTTTTTACTTCATGTGAAATAGTTTTCACAAATTTTCCGGATACTTCTTTGCACATCTTATTATCACCATCACAGATGAGATTTACCAAAGTTGTTGAGTAATCTTGTGGAACATATTTCAGAATCATGCTATGAAAACATCCCTGTTATAACCTGTACACCAAACAGAAAGTTTTCACGTTTGTCTTAACATCTCATGATCACGTTTGCCCTAGTCATAAATAGAGAAACAAAAGTTCCCGACTAATCCGAGAAGCAATGGATTGGATTATTTATTAATATTCTAAAGTTTAAGAATGATAGGTAGTACCATAATTACAGCCGACATGGTGAACGCTCGTTTAATTGATTGGGAGGCTAGGGGCAGGAAAATAGCCCCAAATTCAGCCATAACAGGGGTCATGGCAGCCTTCCTCCTACGTTTTGACATAGTGTTGTTAAGTATAAATCCATGGAATAGATTTTGTTTGTTTAGACAATAGCGTGCACCCACCCTCACTTTTAGAACCGTTGCTACAGCCTTGGTAACATACAACAAAGATCTCCGGTTTCAAACCCCGTTGGCAGCATGCTCTTTTTATTAATATTCTTCCGGATAAATGATCGATATGTAGGTAGCACTACTCTATAGAGTATTGCTGTGTATTATAGCAGGAAATGAAAGACCACCCTCCGCTAGTGATTGTACGAACCAAAGTAAGAATGGATAATCTATTCAAGTCATAATGTTTGCCGTTGCTTTGTCTGTGGTTCAACAGGGTTAACATAGAATGTCAGTTGTAGTACTTTGCACCAAGTCTTTACAATTATAAACTAGCTTTATATTTTGTCATTATTCGCAAGCAAAAAAACCTAAATGTGGACAGCAAATGAAAGCTACGTGTGAGCTGCACTTGTTGTGTGGAAATTTGGAGGAATAACTCTCTCAGTGCCTTGGCCTTATTTCAGGATTTAATTTATTTTTTTATGGTGGCATACTCGATTTCGAGCGTAGCCTATTGCCCAGTCAGAGTGAGCAATGTCTTGGGAGAGAGCACCATTTCAGTTTCTAGAGAAAAATATCTGGACCGTTTTAGTTTGAATACTTGTGACCTACTTGATGATCTGTCAGATGCTAGCAATTTCGTCTCGTGTCAGATAACAGTGACCAAAATATGGATTTTGTAAAAATAAGATAATTTTGCAAGCGAAAGATTTTAACGTTGATGAACTAAATATGCTAAATAACACTTATCATAATGACTACGCTATACTCGAGAAACAAATCGAATATCAGGTCACATTCTTTTTACATTACCTAAAATTGTAACAGCGCTACTCGTCATTCATTTACAAGATACTCAGTTACAATTTTCCAGTTATCAAGTTTAGAATCAGTGCCGTAACCACGAAATCATTATTGGGGGGCTAAACCGGGCTTTCCATTTCCCATGGGCGTGGCCGAGGGCGTGGTCGAGAAAGGATGGTTTACCTATGCAATGCCTTAAAATTGCCTTGTATTTAAGACCGGGATAACATAGTAGACTTCTCAATATATCAAGCAGAAC
>JAAAKL020015522.1:0-11448 GCA_010016065.2 Carybdea cf. marsupialis auct. non (Linnaeus, 1758)
GTCAATAAAGTCAAAAATGTTTCCCTCTCCTTCATGTTCATTGGACCCAAATATTTCGTCTTCATCGTTAATTTCATCTACCTCAGGCTCAATAGCATCGGGATCTGATTCTGCAGGCTCGACATCATCATGGTTTTCTTGTGGCTTCGCAGTTGAGGGATCAACAATGGTTCGATCAAGGCTCACTAATATGCTTATGATATGCTTATTTTTTTACCAAACCTGAGCCTGAATACGCTTTTAAACGTTATGCTTATAAAAAAACAACATGTAACACACTAACGTCACACACCAATTTCCAAAATAAAAGGATCTCTGATTTACAGCCAGAGTCTCGTCCCTATTAACTGGCTACATTTTGCTAATGACACTCCAATTATAAAGGCTTTGCCATCTGACAATCAGCTGCTTCTAAACCTATATTTCAAATCTTCCCTTTAGCCAGATTTCGAATTCCGCATTGACAAGTATCAAACTTTTACCCGTAACAAAATAGATACTGTGATCAGACAACTAACTCCATTTCTACTAAACCATGGGAGAATTCCTCCAGTGGATATCGACGGTGATGTCAATTGCTTAGATAAATCATTTAGTTTCAAAATGATCAGTGAAAAGCCTAAAACCAAGTTAACGTCTAAACATGATTTCTACTTACCAACGATCGATCAGCTTCCAATCCATCCAGGTCAAAAAATTGACATCGTCATTTTTACTCAAAATTCAATTGGTTTTTAAAATATGCTACAACGATACTACATGCATGAAGCCATCATGCGATAATTTGATATCCAATTACTTACGTCGATGGTTAAATTATCCATCAGTTAATAATATAAGCTATCATCAATTACCCATCAAAATAGTTTGGTCTCAAGTTAAAAGTGATTCGAAACCAACGTGGAGACGTCTAGGCAATACGAGACAAAGAAAGTACCAGTCATTAAAAATGAATCGTCTGAACTCAAATGCTGACTTTAAACTTATACTCTTTGAGTTTTCTTCACTTTGTTGTTTGTTTCCTCGCACATTTTTTCCCATTGCAATCTTTGCATTCTAAATTTCCCCTCATTGTAATGTCTCCTGCGTCATGCAGTACCAGTGGTATGCATTTGCTGCAATACGTACATCAGCTGAGTTACGCATTTGTGGAGTTGATACTTAATACCGTATTTTTATGCCATTCGTGTTCATTTTAAGATCGATCCTACGCCGTTATTGATACAAGAGTAGTCTGTCATTAAACACCCTTGACTTGTTCAGTAGTGTTACGAAGTGTTATTGTTTTGTTATTGTTTTGTTATTCTTTTGTAAATGTTTTGTTATTCTTTGTTATTCTTTTGTTATTCTTTTGTTATTGTTTTGTTATTTTTGTTATTCTTTTGTTATTCTTTTGTTATTGTTTTGTGTGTTGTTAGGAGTTGTTTGTGTTGTTGTCATAGGGTATTTTTAGTTGCTGATGTTTTGTTGTTATTGTCAGGGGTTGATTCTGTTGGTTTTTTAAGAGGATCATTTTCTTGGGTGTTTTTTTTCCACTAAATACACGGTATGCATCAGAAACGGTTTGGATATGCCTACTGTTACGATGACCGACTCGAACACACGAACTGAGACTACAACATAGTCTCGAACTCAAAGAAAAATCATGAAGATAAGAATTTCACCTTATCTTACAAATCCAAACATGTCTATGTACACTCCAAGTAGAACTTGTCTTCTAAATACATGGATCATTATATTTATATATTATCAAACAATTGTATTATTGATACACTATCATGCAGCATGTGGCTTCCCACGCGCTAACGTTTCGCATGCTGGCGTGGTTTTGAAACTATTTCTAATCCTGACGAAACGAAACTGAAACTGAGGTGGGATCTAGATTTATTATACATAAGTAGTCATAAATCTTGCTTGAGCAATAAAGTTAATCAAAGTTTACCCTTTTGTTTTATTTGTGTACTATTTAGAGGATACGACTTGTGATGTAACTACAAAAGAGATCAACAACATCCAAGCACCGCATCTTTACAAGTGTGACTTTTGTGAATATGCATGTCCCGTTTTCGAGAGGTTAAAATCGCACATGATGACTCATACTGGTGGGAAACCTTACAAATGTAACTTGTGTCACTGGGCATTCACACGAAAAAACAGCTTAAAAATGCACATGATGACTCACACTGGTGGGAAACCTTACAAATGTAACTTATGTCACCGGGCATTCACACGAAAAGACAGCTTAAAAATGCACATGATGACTCACACTGGTGAAAGACCTTACAAGTGTCATTGCTGTCAGCGAGCATTCACTCGAAGGAAGGGATTGAAAAGGCATATGATGGCTCACAATGGTGAAAGGCCTTACAAATGTCAGTTGTGTCAGCGCGCGTTCATTGAAAAATGCACCTTAAATAGACACATGACGACTCACAGTGGTGAAAAACCTTACAAGTGCGAGCTGTGTCATTGTGCTTATGCTCTTAAAAATACCTTGAAAATACACATAATGAAACATCGTGATGAAAAAACGTACCGATGTGAGTTATGCCAGAAGGCGTTTCCTGGAAAATGTACCTTAAATAGGCACATGATGAGTCACAGTGGCGAACAACCTTACAAATGTGAGTTGTGTCAATACGCATCCATTAGCAGAAGCAACTTTAATACTCACATGATGAGCCACAATGGTGAGAAACCTTACAAGTGTCCGTTGTGTCAGTATTCGTCACTTGACAAAAGCAACTTAGAAAAGCACATGAAGACTCACCGTAGTGAAAATCTTTACAAGTGTGACGTTTGTGAATACAAGTGTGCTCATATGAGTAGGATGAAGATTCACAAGATGACTCATAGTGGGGAAAAACCATATTTGTGTGATATATGTCAATGTGCGTTCTCTCGAAAACACAGTGTGAAAATACACATGTTAACTCATACAAGTGAAAAGCTTCATGTATGTAAATTGTGCCAAAAATCGTACAAACAAAGCGGAAGTTTACAAAGACACACTGCCACTCACCACAGAGATCAGGTGTGACAACACACACCGAAGCAAAGAAGTATACGAAGACGAGATGAGTCAGAATCTCAAATTGTCAGGTTAGATATGTAAGGAGTTATTTGTACATAAATTTAATTCTTTGCAGAACAGCGTTGTAAGAAGGAGAAATCAGAGATCGGATGTAATCAACTTTTACTTTATCTTCCTAGCTCTTGCGTCTCCGATCTAAAAGTTAATTGTCAAATATATCTGCATCCGGTTTTGCTAAGCTCTTGTGTCTCCTTTTCCCACTTTCTTTATTTTTCGTGACGAGCATTTGTTGATATGTTTTGGCAGATGGATTCACTTTGGGGCCATTTATTTATGACCCCTTACCTCCCCATGCTATGACGCCGTCGTATTTTGATCCATTGGTGGCTATGACAAATGCTGGTTTTTTCTTGTCGATGTGGCACCTGACCATGACATCGTTTGTGGTGCCATCCATGTCTCTCCATTGCCAGCAGTCAATGATGGTTGTTCTGACAAGGTGGCCGTCTTGTTCTATCCAATGTCACACTTCAAGTATTCTCATGGCCGAGATTTGTTTGACAGTGTCACGACCCTAGCCGATCCATGAATTTCTTTCACCAAGCGCTGTGGGATTGTTCGGTCATTCTTCTTTGCCAGTTCCTCTTGCAGTGGATGGCACGGAGTTCTTAAAGAGCGCCTTTGCCCCGGTGATGTAAGACACGTAATCCGGTGATGTAAGACACTGGTTTTTTCTTTTGCTTCCTATTACGATGTGCATGGCCTGGTCTTCACCTTGCTGAATGGCTTTCTCTGAAGCACGCCTTGCAATATGCATACTGTGGTCAGAATGACTGCATACCACGACCTTCATCAGTTTGAGCAAACTGGCCTGCATGACATTCTGGGCGGCAGTAAGTTTCAGGGTTGATATGCCCTTCCATGCCTTGTTCCTTAAGAGTAGGTGTGCCTGCGTAGTATTTTAGAGTCGAGGACTCATCCAAGCCCTGTAACCTTCTTTACGAAGGGCACGTCCACATTACATACGTTATGCCGAATGTAACCCTCTGATTACCCAGACAGGCTACCATCCGTGAACTCTTGCTGCCCTGTATACGCATGTTGTTACTCACTACCCAGTCCTCGAGCTTATGGCTGGGTTTCTGAAGGTGGTCAACTGTATCACCTTGAGTGTTCCCCAGGCACTCCATGACGATGTCATCTACGTACGTGATGTATATATTGAAGAGCGCTGCATTGAGAGGTGATCCCTTGGGTAAGCCTCTGATCACCATTTGCCAAATCTCATGCTGTATTTGCAACTACCAAGGAGGCCCAGAATCCATCCCGTCAGCACCTTAGAACAGTCCATCGCTTCCATGTTTGCACCCAGTATGCCCATGTCAAAACAGTAAGGGGCGTCCTCAAGGCCAAGGAAGACTATGGTAACATGTCTCTGTTGCAACAAGGCTTGTTTGGTGTGGTGCAAAGTTGCCTCTATGTTTGATGTTGACTCCTCTCTGGTCTGAAATCTCCAGTTTGTTTCAGAAGGAAATCAATCTGCTTAAGATCACTGACAATCTTTTGCGTTGCTATATTTTCGCAGAAATTGATCCTTGCACTTTCTGATGATTTGAAACCCGTTGGGGTTTATGCAATTTTTGTTAGGCTTTGGTAAAATAGGCGTATTGCATAGTAGCTAGTCAGATGGCGCCCATCCCTCCCTCATGGACTTATAAACTTCGTTGACTAGCTCCTTGTTATCCTTTTCCAAGAAAATCTTAAGTGTTAGTATTTGACACCATGTGGTCCTGGTGCTGTGGCCTTCCTGATCTTGCTAAGGGTAGTCTGTATTTCCCTGGAGTCGATTGGGACATCTTTGATAGATGCGTTCATCCGCTCCAATGCTGCTGTAGCCTTCGTCGTGGAGCCATGTTGCAGTTGGGGCTTGTATCGATTCAAAAATACTCTCCCTTTCACCTAATCTGTTTGCCGGGGGTCCCCTGCGTCGCTGATTACCTGCTGCGGTCCACAGCTGTCTTTGCCTGTGTCTTTCTTCGTCAGCTTGAAAAGTAACCAGAACTTATTAGTCATTGCTGGATTGCCAGGATTATATCACTGGCAACATCTTTCCCAGAATTTCTGCTTAGCTGCCTCTGCTTGCTCCTTAAAGTAAACAGTCCTCTCGTAGAACACTTTGCGCTTCTCCTCAATGCTCTGCTTGTCCGGTTGGAGCTTTGTAGCGTTGCATAATTCCCTGCTGTCCTTTATCTTGCTACTGCCCTTAATGAGGAGTGATCACAGGCCAGCACTGATCACAGTGCCCAGGCAGCAATGGGGTTTGCACCAAGGCTGTTCTAATGCCTTTTCACGTATAAAACCAGCAGGGAAGCTGCTCTTAGCCAGATGCAGACAGGAAGTCAAGAGCCAGAGGTGTATCATAAGGTGAGAGACCCAATGCCAACATGGAGCAATGACATGGTCAAGGATGCGTGGCAGAGCTTCCATCTGATGTTATGGGTATCTTCAGGCGCGACGTGGGCGAAATAGGTGACTGAATCCCTGTCCGAGAGCCTTTCAGCTACTCTGGTTGGTGCACCATTCTTGAAGTTGATACCTTGGATCTCCAGCATGGAATTATTTAGACCTCTTCTCGGATTCAAGGCAACATCGAACCAATGGTTGCTGTGAGTGTTAAAGTTTCCCGCCATGAGTATTGTTGTTCCGAGGGCCATGAGTGGGTTGGGAATATTTTTCCAAGCTATATATTGACAAAGGTGTATTCCATTCCATCGAACACCTGTGATATTGCCTGTGTTTTCTACGTGTTGGTTTGCTTTGGCAATCAGGTGAATTCTAGTTGTTCTTATCGATTGTAAAGGGACCCCCCCCCCCCCTATTTGCACTACCTCCCTCTGTGCTTAATTGGAAGAAGCAGTAGAAATCTTCACTGTAGCTGGGTTTACTCTTGAACTTTGTCTTCTGCAGCATTGTGATCTTGTTGGGTAAGAGTAGGTGGTTAATGGCAGTCCTGCGTCCCTCCCACAGTCACCTGCCAAGTCTGGACCTCTTGATTGCAGTCATCGGCTATTGGTTAGAAGTGATCTACAAGCTACTTCTTTTCACGGCATGGCCAGGAGGGTACCTCACGCCCTATCCATTGTCAGTTGGCATGTGCCATTTCCATCCTTGTACGCCCTTTGCCGTTGAAGTCTTTGGATCGTTATGACGAGTCATTTCTGTGCTGACGATTGCTGACATCCAGCACTATTTAAACCCGTAGCTAAGGTTTGGATCCGTCAGTATCATGGCCTTCAAACTACAACCCTGGGGTACCACTCTGTTCCAAGATCCATCGCAGGCAAAGAAGACTTGCCCGCTCGGCCTCCGGGTCCCTATGAATGTGTGAACATGCCATGCAGACAGGACAGCAGAGGACAAACATAGAGCTATGGGTACTGCACGAGACGCATCACTGCCCCCTGTGGCGCCTGCTCTCCACCAACATATAGTGCGTTTATTGAACTGATGGAGGCTGCAAAACTTGTTTTCTAATTCATCTTCAGAATAAGGTGTACTGATGAAGGGGCATGGTAAGGATGAGTAGTCCCAGAATCAAGCGTTTGCCAATATCTTTACAGGCTTCTATGGAATTCAAAAGCTTGAATCCTTCGGCAAAACCTGTTGCATATTTACGATATGTAGACGACGGATTTGTAGTCCCTGAAAACGAGTTTGAGTTTTAGGAATTTCGCACATAACTAAGCATTGCACGAGGCATTAATCCGTACTTTGAAAAGGATAAAAATATATAAAGAACTCCATGCGTCGGTGAGAATTGATAGTGTCAATTTTAATGTATTTAGAAGACTTACAGTTTCTGATCGATACATTTCTTGGATTTGTTTCTGCCCCAAAACACTCGTTATGCACTCATATTCTTTTCAAAAGACAAATTAAAGCCAAAGCTCGATTCATTTAATGTTATTTCTTATGACAATCCAAAAGGTTTGTCGTTCACTTCACTAAAAAAGCAAAACTATTGCAGATTTCCACTGTAAGACCATTTGGAGCTAAGAAATACCGTGAGATCACCACGATACTATGCATTGGCACGTTTGAAAACAAGTTACTAATGTCAAAAGAGCATAAAAGTAGCCTGAGAACAGAAATCATGAATTTGTTTAGTAGAGTAATTTAGCAATTTAGCAGAATTGAACGAATCGTTAATAAAGATAAATTTCTAATTACGGGTTGTTAAAGCTCTAAAAGTCATTTTGCGAGTTCACATTACAAGGAACCAATAGTACGAGGAATTGGTCGGGAAAGCAGCTCTTTCTTGTAGGTTTTTAGGAGGCCGTGCATCCTTACAAACTCTGGAGGGCAAAATACTTTTATAAACAACGCTTGGCAAAATGCCTTTTTGATCTAATCACAGAAAGGCCCCGCGTACACTGGCTTGGTAAGGTTTTAAAAACTATATTAAAAGGCCACAGAGAAGTGTTTGGGCGCTTTGACCGTACGCGTAATTTATTCTTGCAAGAAACATTTTTTCTTGTGTGCTCATTTTCTTGCCAATGCGAGGCTGGCTACTGCGGGCATGACTTTGAGGTTACCTGACAGAAATAAGCAGCATGTTTCTTCTTGCAATCGCCAAGTATTTACTCCTAACAGGAAGCAATAACGCGGCTTTCAAAGACCAAGAACACTATAACTAAGTAATGTGACGGTGCCATATTGTAGCACTTACTGAAAAATCAAGACTTGAAATCAAGACAAATGTGTATTCCGATGACTGTCTCCGTATCATAGGTAGGGCTAGGTCGGCCCTTCACCTGGCCGCTCTGTAAGAAGCTCACATGAAAGCAAGAGCCCCTCGCTTTGCAGATAGAACGAATTTTTTATCTCTATTTGGCTTCTTGGGTAAATACATCATCCTACTGTTCTACCATTTAATTGATGATTTACCAGATAATAAATATCATCATCAATGTCACCAATTATACATTTATCGGATCATTTAGTTCATCACTTTATCTGATCATTTTTTGGATAATTTATGTGATCATTTATCGAATCATTTAATTGATCATTTATTTGTGTATTTATCTGATCATCTATATCATCATTAATTTGATCAATTTTTTATTACTTACCGGATCATTTATTCATCATTTATCTGATCATTTATTAGATTATTTATCAGATCAATTATTGATCAATTATATATATTTTAACGGATCATTTACTTCACCGTTTTATATGATCATCTATATCATCCTCGATCTGATCATTTATTTGATGATTTAATTGATCCTTTCCTTTGATTATTCACTTAATTGATCCTTTATCTGATCACCTCTTTGATCATTTCTCTGAGAATTTGATTGATCATTTCTCTGATCACTCAAATGATCATTTTTCTGATCATTTTTTTTATCAAGACAACTTGTTATTTGTCTGACGTTTCGTAACATCTGGCTCCAATACTAGTATTACACTAGCAATAACAGAGAAATTATGTAAGGACGTCAATAAAGAAAGAGGAAGATTTCTTACATAAAAAGTTTTGCATGGATTGAGTCCGACTGGACAAGTAACGTTGGAGTTACTTGCTTTATGAATAGCATCTTATAAATGGGCAATCAATCTTCGTTCGGACAACACTTCTTTCGGACGATAAAGTTTTTTAATGCGTTGCCCGGAACTATTGTGATCGTCCCGGTAATGCCTACTAACAGACGATGACTTTCTTTGGTGCTGCTCAACCCGAACGTGTAACATGCCACACGTAAAACCTCTAAACTTACCTCGCACAAGTCACATTTGAAGATATACAACACAGTGTCGCGACACAATAGTTGCTTTCACCTTCACGTCTTCCTCTTTCCTTATTGATGTTCTTACATAATTTCTCTGTTAAAATTCAGTGTAGTTCGTAGTTTGTTAGACACTCAAGGGGTAGACATGATAAAAACCCCTAGAGATGAAACTAAAGTCATGTTAATTTGACGTCATAGTTTGATACGTAACCGCGGCCGAATGTTTTTTTTACTGAAATGAGGACCGCAAGCTTCAGCTTCAGCTTTTCTTTAACTTGCAATGTCTAGCAGAAGAAATACAGGCATCGCTCCGTCATTGCTATGTGCAGGTTTTAACTGGATCTGGTGTAAGCGCAAGGCAGTATTACAAGTGAGTGCAGATTTATTTTGGTTGATTTTTAATCATTTTCTGAACATTGCAGTTATTTACAACTTTCTAACCAATTTCTTATTACATCATTTCATTATGTTCGTACCTGAATATAACTTCAGATATTATTTCCAAAAAGTCAACAGGATTTTCTTCCCTGTTCATAATCCTATGATAATAAAATACGAAATATAAAAATACGAAAATAGACACAGTAAAAATTACAAGGTTAAGTACAGAATAATTCACTTTTCTAATATTCTCCGCTTGTGACCTCCAGATATATTCAATCTGCAACTAACACTGGGAGCATTGTTGCTGCCATCATCCTGCCAAAATCCGTCCTCTCTTCTCCTATACGCTTTACAGTCTGTTACTACTTGATTTTTATAGCAATTCTTCCATCTCCTTTTCCTTGGCGAAGTAATCAAGACCTGATTATATCCACGAACAGCCTTGGTCGTCCCTACGAACCCAACTGAATCAAAAACTCCTTGAGTATTCATGTAAGGTACACCAAACGTCCGGTTATTCTTCCTTCTGACGTCATTCTGTAGCATTTGACCCTCGCTCTCAAACTCACTACTGTTACCAACAGAATCTTTGTCATACGATAAGGATGCTTTGATGGAGTATGAGGACTCAGTTGTATTTCTTCTTTTGGGGGCCCTGTTTCTGCCTCTGCTGCCTCTATGCAATACTTGTACATCCTTGCAAGAAAGGCTGTTTGGTTCTTCACAATCGGCAAGTTCTTGTTTTGGAAGCTTCTCAAAGAGCTTCAATACATTACGTTTTTGACCCGTCTTAGGTGATTGAGTAGCATGCAAGATGGCATTGTAGGCATTTAGGCCTTTTTCTTTGTTTTTGTGGGAGCTTTCCTGCAAGTCTTCCTCAGAACAGGATACAGACACGCTATGTTTGCGTTTTCTCCTCTTTGAAGTCTTATCGCCTCTCAAAGGTGAAGATTCAATAGTTTGGGATGTTTTGATGATCCCATCTAAACTGACACAAGGAGAGTTTGATTCAATAAGCTCATTGGTGTTTCCCTCTTCTGATATATTTCTCATCTCCTTATCATGATCATCTTGGTCAATATCCTTATGCTCCCCAATTTCAGGAAGCAATGATACATTTTCCATTACAAGCTCGTCCATTGCACGTTGGCAATCCATTTGATACTGGAAAAACTCTAGCCACCTTTGCTGTTGTGCCATAAAATGGTCTGAACACACGCATCCTTCCAAGTTGTTCTCTACAAACGATTATCGGGACCACGCACGATGGCGCGACCGATCGCGACACGCTGACGCTGGCCGCCCGATAGCGCCTTGGGCTTGCGTTTGAGGTATTGATCCAATTTCAGGATGTTCGAAGCGTCCTGAACCTTCTGATCAATCTCGGATTTTGCAACACCGTTCATCCGCAGGCTGAACCCCATGTTTTCGGCCACGGTCATATGCGGATAAAGCGCGTAGGTCTGGAACACCATCGCAACCCCGCGTTTGGCCGGGTCCATGTGGGTTACATCCCGCGCGCCGATCTGGATCTGCCCTTCCGAGGTCTCTTCGAGCCCAGCGATCATGCGCAACAATGTGGATTTCCCGCAGCCCGAGGGGCCGACGAACACACAGAACTCACCATCTTCGATCTGCAGGTCAATTCCGTGGATAACCTGCGTTTGGCCGTATCTTTTGATTGCCTGATTCAGTGTCACGCCTGTCATGTCGCTTGCATCCTGTCATTGACTACATTTGCGCGGGTCTCGGGGAACCGCCATGCCTGAGCTTCGGTACCAATCTGTTCCGCCACATAGCGGACACGCGGGACCCAAGCCTCCAACTGATTGAAATCCATTCTTTCTGTCGATCCGGTGACCGAGATCGCGCCCAGCATCCGGTTGCCCGGGGTCAGGACCGGACAGGCCACGCAGATGATGCCGGGCTCGTGCTCTTCATCGTCGACCGCGTATCCACGTTTCCGAATCAGCGCGAGGTCGGCGCGCAGCGCGGCCTCATTGGTCAAAGTCTTGTCCGTAAAGCGGTGATAGCTTTGCTGCGAAACCGCTTTGTTCAACGCCTCGTCATCCAGATACGCCATCATCGCCTTGCCGACGCCGGTGCAATATGCCGGACCGACCTTGCCGGCTTGCGAGTACATTTCGACCGGTTGCGCCGCATTGCGCTTGTCAACATACAGCACCTGATTGGAATCAAGCTGCGCAAGATGCACCGTCTCGCCGGTTT
>JAAAKL020015523.1:0-11448 GCA_010016065.2 Carybdea cf. marsupialis auct. non (Linnaeus, 1758)
GTTTGATATCCAAGACATTCATCTTACAGATATAATAGTACTGGTGATTTTTTCCGAAAATACCAAGGACAGGGGAAATGAAATCTGGTTGTTTCAACCGGCTAAGTGCAAGTTTACATAGCCCTGTAGATGCACTTTTAGTGAGTGAGCATTTGCCCCGGGCGTAGAAATCATGGGGACGTAACATTTCAAACAAATAATCTAAAAGTTACAATAATTTTGCAATTTTTAAATTGTATTTTTATTAAAACAAAGAGGTCAAAAGAATATACTCGTATGATAATAATAATATAATAATAGACATAATTGAGAACCATATGTTAGGTCATTGATCATTCATTTTGCTTTTAAAAAGTCGTCCTTGATGATTGTCTATCAAAATTTACAAACTTTGCACATTGCAATCATGAAGTAATTGGGTTTATAACTAATTATTTCTTCATTATTTTTATAATATTATCGTAGCATCTATTATGTTTATTTAATGTTTAATAGAGGTTCATCGATGCAGTTTACATCTCCCATCACCACAAAGGGTATATACCATTTTATTTATTTATTCATTTAGCATATAGCTATTACAAATGATTCTGATAGATGTCAAATGAAAATGATTTATTAATACATTAAAATATATGCAGTGTTTATATACATATCATGCTATTTCTGTGATTAATCTATTTGTGATATACATATAGATAAATTTAGGATAAGAGAAACAATCAAACAAGGGATTGACCCATGTCACCAAATAGTAGATAAGAGCAATTCATCGAGTTCATTATGCATTCTCAATTTGCATACTCAAGATGCCTCTAAGAATTACTTCACAGCAGGACCGTATATGGTGGCAGCTTTTCTAATGTCATTAGATTGTTACGGAGTCGCCGCAAAGGGTGAAACGTCTAGTGACGGAAAGCGGACGAAACGGTAACGAAACAAATAAAATAATTGTTCTTAAGATAAATTAATAAATTCCCCCTACGCACAATAATCAGCTATTTACTTACATAATAGTTTTCTGTAAAATGTTCGTTGATGACGGCTTTAGGCTTCAGTAGCAGTAGGTAAGATAAGATTTCTTTCGAGACTTGACTCGATCCTCGGTGTAAAGGAGTAACTGTTTCCAAAGAGGCGAAGTGAGCGTTTACTTCAGGAGATAGATCCGACAACTTTATTCGCAGGTATCTTTGGGCCTCTCCACAAAGAACTTAAAGGAAACTCAAGACCAACTGTCTTCATATAGCTTTGCGAACATGATGTTCTTCTAGTCTTTTGAATGGGAAACTGTAGCTTAGTCGTTGGGATATGTGCAGTTGAACAAATGCCGACATAGCCTTTTGCCGTCGTGTATAATTTTGATTTTTATGACGAATGAGCCGTCATAGTTTAATTTTACAAACACTACCCTATGACAAGATGCACAACAAGTCTTAAGGAAGAGGCACAAAGTTATGGCAAGAAATATTGACCAGTGCGGAAGATCTTATAGTTTAAGATCGTCAGAGGTTTGTCCCTTTTTACTCGAATACGATATACGGTAAAGCAAGCAACCCTAGATTGAAACCTACATTTACTTAAAGTACATCAATCCCTCTCCTTAACTGCTAGAGTCACACTGATAGCCTTAATCAGCAAGATATATTTAATACTATGTTGAATAGAGCATGTAGATATATATCATCTAACTTATATAAGTTTTTGGAAGAATGAAAACCCCTTGAAAGAATGATTTTAGATTTAAAATATAATTTAAGTATGAGGGCTAGAAAAATTTTCATTGATCGTAAAGTAACGACCAATCACACGACACCAAGTAAGGGCATGACGCATTCCATCACCCTTTAGGGACCAGGCCTCCTGGAATGCTGTCAAAACGATAATCTAACCATCTTAGTGCTTGGTTTGAGGCTATAATTCAACCGTGGTACGTTAGTAGCACACTACGAGATGTAGTAAAGAACATAACAGAGGTTCTCTGTAATGAATCAACAGTATGTAGTACAATGTTTCAAATGTATTCTGTTAATGTAATGATGTAATGCTACAGGGTATGAATGAGATACACGTGGTCATCTCTATTATCACCCAGACGAACGCAGAACAATAGACATTTTCAATCTGTAAGCATTGTAGAAATGAGCCGAATTGTCAAATTACAGATCGCCTGATTCAGCATTTTCAAGTGCTTATGACGTGTAGCAGCATATGATATTATTTGGTGAAATGAACACTGTAGATGGAAATGCTAAAGCAAGATATGAAGATATGAAGATGTAAATTGATACCATCTGACTAACCAATTGTTTGCAAATTGTTTGACCTTGCACATATTATACTTAGCCCTCGTTTTGAAATAAGCCAAATCTAATAAAAATTGCTTCAAGATGGCACTGAAACGTCTAAAAGTAGTTGCGTTAGTATCTTTTACTTGTCTTTGCTTTAGCAAATCTTTATAAATTAAATTTTATGAACGACCAGTAAAATTATTCAACGAAGCTATTTTTCTTATTTTAAAGCAATCAATCACAAGTCAAGGCCAAAAGTTTTAGGCAATACTGTAACAAACAGAAAGAACTACTGAAAGCTTTGTTATTTAGGTTTTATCATTGGATTATTCGGATTTTAACATTTTGGTTACCATATTAGGGTTGCATTGTAATTGATTTTGACATTAGCTTTTAATCACTCACATTTCCACTATGCCTACCACATGAAAATCGAGCAAGACGAACGACAAAATTACCTCAATTATAAAATTAAAGAATTTTATTTTAGATTTCCATTGTAACTGTAAACTGTAACAAAATAAGAGAATTACAAAGTGCTCGTTTTGGATTATGAGATAACTCCAGATCCTCTTGTTTCGCAGTTTCCAAGTGTGATAAACCTTCATAACAATTTTACCAGATGTTTCTTCTTTGATCAACTGCTGAAAATGAAACCGCTTAAAAGACGATTTGTCACACTATAATAGTACTCTTAAGCAAATCAATCAATAGATAAACTTCAGACCATCAATTATTCACTGATTAGAAGATGGTGGTTTTTATATAAGTTTGATATACAATAATACAGCAACCGGTCACGCGATTTCCTCCATGTGTGTTATCTATCTGCCTCGTCTACCTAGACATGTAAACAAATTAGTTCTATAATCACATGTTACACAAACATATCCATTTCATTCTAAAAAAATATGTTATTGCAGCCACACACGTAATTTAAACCATTAGGAAACAGTTGTACTTCCCTTTATCGGATTTAAAAGAACGGCTACTTTAGTGCGGTATAGACACCGTGAAGTGGATGAAATGAACAGTGTTGGGAAACTAATATCTTGTGATATCTTCTTTAAAATTGGATTGGAATCAGTTCGTTCCTAGAAATTCAGTTGCTACTACTGTACTCCATTCGTTTTTAATCCACTTGTGATAGTTAGTTGTAGGGCCTTAGACATGTTACGGAGTCTCCTTTCTGAATTGGGTCTCTCGACAAAAATGTGCATACATTTAATCAGACAACAGTGCAGCACAAGGCTAATGTATTTTAAGATAGAAAGAATGTCAAACAACACTATATACATTGTAGATGCCCTTTTTATAAAGAAATAAAGATCAATCACTGTTCCCTTGTTGCCTTTAGTTTAATCGGTGGAAATAGTTGTAATACTGTGAGATTGCACAAGAATCACATAAGAATTGTAAAACAAACGAGTAGTGAAATTTCTTGCTTTGAGCGTGTGCGCTACTGATAGAGGTTTATCGCACGAGCATGATGACACCAGCAATTTAAGGTTTGATATATTTAGAGACGAAACTGTCATATCAAATAACGGAGCTGGCATGTTCAGTCATACGTTATTCAAATAAGGAGTTGCTGAATGTCTGATTAAGCACAGGGAAAAACATTCATGTTTGCCATCTTGTAAAAATGGCCGTTGGCATAGTAACGCCGCTAGGGACAGTACCCCTGCACATTTTTATACAGAAACTGACACCGTACATTTTCAGGGCCTTATGTCGCTGGCCTTAAAAATAACCAAAGCCTACTACCGCGAGCTTACGCATTCTTGCCCTTGGGCTAACACCTCCCCTTATTTAAGTTAAATGAAGGCTTTCCTTATTACACGCTTTCCAAGAAGATGAGATTACAACATGAGTGGTTTAATTGAAGAGTTATAAAAAGGACCAACTTCAGCTCTTGGAAGGTAGATTCTAACTTTTTTAACGCTTCTATCGGTTTAGTATCAACACAACCATCAAAACATAGATGCTGATTTAGTTACCTAGTTTTCTAACACTCGAAACTCACTCTACCACTTTATGATTTAACTTGATAGTCATGTTATTCTTAGATTTTATTCTTAGACGTCTTCCACAAACGAGAAAAGATTCAGTCTTTTGTGTATTAAGTGGAAGTCTTTGGGAATAATCGGTAAATTTGTTTTCTGCTTTGAAGCTATATTTAGATATGAACAGTTCCTCTCAATGATAAAAATGATCGAGTTGAAATATCAAGGAAAATTGACTTGGTTAATGCTTTGAAGGACTGACGAAACTGGACACACCTAAAATTGAACTGAAAAACTATTGGACATAATCCGTTACCAAGGATGCGAATAAATCATCATTAAATCTGCACGAAATAGCGAAAACATTTTAATACTGAAGAGCTTCGTTCGTTTGACACTCCTCACAGTACAAAATCGTCAGAATTGGAATTGAGAAGAAATCAATGAAACTTGTGCCCCATTGTGTTTGAAAGTAGCCAATCAGATTTCTACTCATACAGCATTATATCAAGTATAGACTTCACTATCTGTGTCGTAAATAAAAATCATCATAATGAGCACTGAAAGGATTTGTCATTTAATTGATCAATTTCTAATTAACACAATGTCGGTTTGTCCGTTGTTGATTTTGAAATCATACCTGCTCCCCTAAAATGGGTTGGCAACTCCTGAACTAACAAGATACCAGAAACGTAATGCTGAAAGGTACCACAATAAAGTTCTAAAACCGCGGAAATACCTCTATAAGTTAAATGCACTAATAACATAGAAATACCTAATACCTACCGCTTTACCACTCATTTATGTCTTGCGGCACACATATGGATGGGAACATAGAAATATAAAGCAGAGTAAAGTGTTTATATAATTCTATGGGTAGGAAGGTAAAATTCTTATACGGGAATCCTGCGTCACCCAATTACAATTTTATCAATAAAAATTTCAGTTCGGATCCTAGTTCAAAAGGCTTCTTCCACTGCCGAATTTAGTCTCCTCTCCCAATAGACTTTTGCCTTCTAAGGAAAATGTACTTGACATAAAAAGATGTTAAATATGGATGAAGAAGGGAATAATACGAAACAGGGTATAAACAACTAGAAAAAAAGCCCATAACTCAATGAGCAATCAAAAACGTATCAGTAATGAGACGTGGAAAGGTCAAGGGTTTTTTCATATGAATAGTCAGGAATTGCCAGGGAATCTGCTGTGGGTTGTAACATAAGCAGTCTTGAACAATACAAGGCTTGACGTGCTTTTCACTAAAAAGAAGTTGGAGTGAGGATACGAAAGGCACTTTCCCTAGTATTTCATTTAATATGATAATCGACTACAAAATCTTGTATCGTTCCCCTTGTATTTTGATGCCGACATCAAAATTTAATTGTCGGCCTAAATGTTTTTCATGTTTCTATTGTTGTATTTAATTAGCAGTGATTCAGCGGTGGAGATAAAGCAAGACTTAATATTTGGTGGCAAAAAACATAGGAAGAGATTTATGTAATTACATATACCCTTAGAAAAGACAGCACTGACAAAAACAACTGAGCTATCGCACTTGCAGGCGCTTGATGCAACAAACGCTAGCAGTTCACATTGAATTTACTAAATCCTGTCGCCCTCGAAACAAAGAAGATAGTGTTATCACTTAAAATTGCCGCAAGAGAAAATGTTTCTTCTCCAATCTTGAACGATAATACAGATGCGATTTAAGATCGCTGTAGGAATACATGTTGACAAAGTGGTTTGTTATCAGATAATTTTTCAAAAGAAGCATGAAAAGCATGAGTAAGCAGACTGAGAATCGTGATAACATAATCATCAGTTACACTGTGCTAAGAAATGTTGGTGATCTTTATGTATTCTGCCGCAGGTTCCGAAGCAGACAATATGTTGCGGACATTGTCAATAGATAACTCGTGGTATGGGTTAAAAATTGTCAGCGGACTGGAGGCATGTCAGCATAACCAATGACATAGTGTAAGGGTCAGTTATGATATTTACGTTTTCCTATACACGTGATACGCAGAAGATTTGTTTAAGATGGTATGAAGAGAAGCGAATATTTATTGCCTGTTAAGAACTTCTGTAAAAAGTCTAGTTATAGAAACGTTTTAATGAAATCATCTTTCTTTGATATCCAAACTTGAAATGGTCTCTGAAATTGTGATGTGATTCAAAGTTGACCTTCCAACATTATTTGACAAAGAGAGGGGAGCCTGGTTTTCAAATCGAAATCAAGTTGATACTGTTGATTTGAAAGTCATAAGTTTGCAAAAAACACTAGAGAAATGTCAGCATCCCGTATTCGAACCCAGAACCCCAATACCATGAGTGACATATTTTCTATTTTTCAATTATTTCATGACAACGTGTAAATTTAATATCAATTCTTAGAGCCAGGATTCCCATCATAAAGAAACAAATCATGAGACAATTGCTGGAACTGATGTCGACAAAAGTAGCTTTCCGACAAGATAACAGGATTTAAATTCCACCATTCCTTGCTCGTGTTGAGTATAAATATTGATGAACATCAAGTTGACAAATCATCTGACAGAGACTAGTCTTATGCGGGTTTTTTTATGAGACAGGATCATATCGTTAGACATGAATAAATAAATATGGCGCATTTATTTGACCTACTATCAGTTTGGTTTGTGCAAGCAATTCTTAAGCAAAAGCAATAATTACAAAATCTTAGCAGATAGCCTCAGTAAAATTTAGCAATCATAAATAAGGCCTTGATTTTTTAAAGATCTTGAAGTGTCTTTGATCGGAAAGAGACATTCATATTACACCCTGACAAAATTAATCATGTAGTCGTCCTGCTATTATCAGATTATGTTAAAAGGGTGGAGTCTCAAACAAGTTCAGAGTACTCAGTGACGTGAGGTGTCGTGATAAGGTAGTAATAAAGTGGAGAGGAAGGTACGAGCTTGTCTTTCGAGACGGGGGTTCGTGTTTGAACAATATCTCATGCTGTAAGTGCTTGCGTTTAAAATCAATTTTAAATAAACCTGAAGAAGTCTCATTAGACGAAAAAGTGTCAAAAGTAGTTTCATTTATGACGTCATATCATTTATCAATAGTCGATGTCTTTATAAACTTGTCTGAATACGAGAGATGTACGTGAAGATACAGCAGACTAGATAAGTACGACGACGTGTACCAGGGTAATCAAACTTCAAATAGATAATCTATATCACAAACCTATTCTATCTACCGTTGGCTTTGCCTAAAACGAATTGAAAAACAGTTTTCAATATGGATTGATAGGAAGTGCAAAGAAATGTTAGAAGTTGGTAAAACCCTCACACTTTCGGGGGCAGACGCATCCATTCGTTGCTTCAGTATACGCAATCTATTTAGGAACGTCTCTCTTGATTAAGTAATTTAACATATGTATGCTTGCTGATGTTTTCTACATTAAGAAAACCATCTAAGATCTACTATACTGAGTATTATCTTTTATAGCGTTACTGAACTTCGGCTTCCCTCAGATTAATTAAGTTGTAACAAAACTACGATTCATTAGATAGGTTGGTGGCTATTAGGATCTTTCTTTGCACAATTTATCTTTGCTTTTGCAATTTGGAAAACCCCTTGTCTTGGGGCATGAACTTAAGTGATTGAAAGTATTTACTGAGGATTGATTTACCTGGTAACAATTGGTTGCATGTGTGACATGATTTTAAAATTTTCTAAAAGGTAGAATCAAACGATATATTAGGCCTTCATATTGGCTAGAAATTTGGTTTACTTTATGAGCATTGCACCTTTAGAAGGTGGGGCGGTTAGTGGGAAGGGTATTTATTTAATCCACTTTTAGTCATTTCCTTTCGGTCAGAACGATCATGTCTCAGAGCCAAGCTTCGTTACTAACGGTTAGGACTTTTCTTTGCACCACGTACTTGGGACTTAATAGACTCATAATACCTACTTATGCATCATGTAGAGATGCAATGTCAAAAAGGAAAAGTTAAGCGCCAGTCGTCTCTTAGATACGTTTTTTTGCTGTTATTTTTTAATGGGAATGAGCATGTGCTATATATGAAATCAGTAACGACCGATGTGCTTAAATCTTATAACGGAAATTACTACATCAGTACATAGCAGACGCCTTAGTGGCGTACATTCCCATCACTGCTTTCAAGTGCATCTTTCAGAGCATTCTATCTCCACTACTGTATTATCTATTTTTGAGGAAACAGGTTGAAACCGAGGCAGTAATCCCGTCCTTCTTAAAACTATCAGTGCCCTACTAGTAGTTGATAAAGAGCAATTTACAATCGAGGTCTTTGACATTTACGAGTTCTTCTAGACGATATTCTGATCCGTTTTTATAGAACCGTTCTTACAATTGAATTTAAAACGTGTATTTTTCTATTCCCATAACAAGTACCAATAGTCACTTCTAACAACGAAGCTTCATCTCTTGTCAACAAGTGACACCCACAACGAAGAATGTGAAAATATTCGCTTGCCCTTTTCCAAACTGCAGTACTGAAAATTTTTAATAAAAAGAACAATTGCAGCTTTCAGTAGGGATAGTCAAATTTGTTGGAGGTTGATAATTGTGACATCAACTTCCTGTAATGAATGTTTGCATCGTGTAGATTGACGCACTATGTAGTCATGGTATCACGGAGTGCCTTGTCTCATGAATGTGGTATAGCTGAAGTCTTGTTCTCAGGAGAGTAAGTCTGTGTAATATAGTGGTTAGCACGCTGGACTGCAGAACAGCGGGCCGTGGATCGAAACCCGGCACGGGCATCAGTTATTCAACGAAATTCCTCTTGTGAAGACACGAAACACTGCCATGCGTTTTTCTATTTTATTTATTAGTCAGAAAGCTACTGATGTCGTGTGACATCAAATGAATCAGCTGAGCAAGAAACTGAACACTGACTTACAACCATTGTTTAAAAGTGCCCTCTAATTAGCCAACACCTTGTCGTCTATAAATTTAAATATGATTTGTGTGATGCAATTTATGTTGGCTACACATCTCGCCATTTGTACAAGAGGATTAAGAAACATAGATACCCATCTATAGGCAAGCATCAACATCACCATTACAGCATTTCAACAGTACCTCCCGAATAACATTTTTAATGTCTTAAGGAAATGTAGGTCCGATTTTGACTTCATCATTTACGAGATATTACAAATGAAAGAGAGAATGACTACCCTAAACAATAAAGCTGGTTCAGTTAAAGCACACTTTTTTGTGTAAGTCCATAAGAATCCGTAGAATGGTGTTTTCCTTGTTGTGCTAGTTTGAATATGTACCAGCTGCTATTCATTTCAAAATGACTCGATAATGACATCTCGATGTTGTAGAAACATTACATTAATTTTCCTACATCAGTTTATTTAGGAAAATCAGTCTTCCTATATTTAACATAGAGTATAAAATTTGCTTCAGAGTATAGATCTCTTTTTATGAATTGATAGTCAATAATTGCGAAACAGACTTATTTTGAGTCTGAATCGGATGATCTGACCTTAAATTCTCCGGGTTCTGTTGTAGAGCCCTTCATCAAAATTGTAGTAATACCCTACTATCCTATACGTGTCCATGTCACATATACTTAAAACGCGGAGTGGCGGAATACTAGAAGTATGTGTTCTTTTGTTATAACTTACATCATGTACAGAGCAATCTAGGGATAGGTACAATAAAGATATTTTGCTTACAAAATACAAATTTATACATATAGATATTTGAAGATATAAGAAGTGAAGGAAAAGTTGCCTACGTAGAAGTTTCTGACTCGATACTCACCGAGACACTTACATTGATACTTGTTGGAACGTA
The DNA here is from genome assembly GCA_010016065.2 of Carybdea cf. marsupialis auct. non (Linnaeus, 1758). Classification (NCBI taxonomy): domain Eukaryota; kingdom Metazoa; phylum Cnidaria; class Cubozoa; order Carybdeida; family Carybdeidae; genus Carybdea; species Carybdea cf. marsupialis auct. non (Linnaeus, 1758). Next base: position 10,116 of record JAAAKL020015523.1, read on the forward strand.
TTTTGGCAGACGTTGCAGTTACATGCATCGCTTGGTGTACAAAAGTAATTTGATAAATATATACCCAATAGTACATCATCTAATACCTACAAGGCAGTAAACTCATGGCATATTCCTCGGGAAGCTGTTTTTTGTAATCATTTAAACGACTCTCAAAAGTGGTAATAGTACTACCTGCATACTCCTAGCTTTATGTTTTACAGTTAAGTAACTACAATACAAAACGAGGACGACAGTCAAGATTTCTCTTACATGAGTTATAAAAGCCTCACATTAGTAATGTCAGGAAAATTTCCTTGGATTTCATGGAATAACATCCTTGACACTTTGACCTACATCTGGCACTACCAATTTCTTTAAGTTAGTCTCAGGTAATTTAGCCTAAATGTGATACGTAACTGTACAGTTTCTAATCTACAAAATGAAACGAACAAAATCTTGCTAATAACTTCTTTGCGCCCGTCCTCGATTTGCAACACTACCGGAGCCTTTTTAACTCTATTCTGCTTTAGGGCGGGGGGAGCTTTCGAGCCTCTCCGTAGCTATCTGTAGATCGTAGATTTGAGAGTCTTGAAACTATTTTAATTTATTCTATTTGTCCTGAAAAAGTGGTATTTTAATAAATTTTTTTTCAGAACTTCTCAAAATTTTTCTTGTAATGTGGTCAAAAATTAACTAAAACCCGAACTGCAAACGGCTAATTTTCGAGTCAAATTGCTAAAAGTAGAACAAAATAGTGCTATCCTTCCTATTTTTGTTATTTTCGCTATAGAGAGAAATTTATATTAAAAGTTTACTGCAAGAAAAATCTAAATTTGAAAACAAAATTGAAAATAAAAGAAAATTTAACCCCCAAAATACGTTGATCATTGATGACCGATGACTTTAGTATACACGAACCCATATCTAAGGAGCTATGTCCAACCATTTTAACAATAAGGGATGGAACTCGCAGTAAACTTAAGGTCAGTACTGTAGCGTATACCGCTGCGATGTTACGTAAGCTACAACCCTAGCCCCTCCGTCAGCAAAATCAGTTGTACAAAAAACAGAACAAAATAGGAGTGGCCTTATAAACTTTGCAAACTTTGCTTTGTACACTAGAATTAAACATCGTTACGAAGGCTATCTCGTTCTTGCCACTACTATACCACCCTACTTCTACTACTTATACTTATACAGCTAATGCTACTCAGGGGCGGTTTTAGAGCGTGCGGGGCCCTAATGCAATCATTGTTGGGCCTGATAAATTTTGAGGGTATAACTTTAGGTCCCCAAGGAACGCCATTTGTTTTGATGTAATTGCCTTTCTTTAACGCCTATGAGACTGTCT
>JAAAKL020015524.1:0-11448 GCA_010016065.2 Carybdea cf. marsupialis auct. non (Linnaeus, 1758)
TTGTAACCTCAATTTCGATCAGAGCCCATTTGGATCCGATCCCAAGCGTTTACACGAGACCTGCCTGGTACCGGAGCCAAATGAGACCAGTTTTCAAAGCGATCCCAAAGGAGCACGGATGCCAGATCCAAATGGTATCGGATCCACTAGGTCTCGTGCAAATGCAAGGCCGATCCGTACAAGTTTGGGTACGGATCCATTTGGATCCGCTCTTGTGTAAACGCGGTCTTAGTTCGAAGTGAGGGAAGTGAAGGTGTCAGAGCGAGATTGGGACTCCCTATGATATCATGCATAGTATTCAGACGATGCTTGAGCTGAATAGGTCATGCATCAAGTTTACCCTAGTAGCGACCTACCAACCAGGTTCTTTATTGGACTCCAAGCGGACCGATGAAAAGAGGAAGTCCAAAGATCATCCAGCGACTGAATATGGAGCAGGATGTAGGCCTGAAGGCCACCGTTGGAGTAACGTACCTGCACTGCCCCAAAACAGAAACGACTAGTACACTATGACAGTCTCAGGAGTCTTCCCATGCGAGAGTCGTTCAGCCTAGATACGTTATCACCTAATGCTACAAAAGGCAATGCCATTTTAAGCGACATGATGATAAAATTATGTCAATCATCTATCTTCCTGAAATCCAAATTTTTTGCTTTTCTTCTGATCTTAACCCAAGTTGAACCGGAATAGTATGCTTGTCTCGGACAAAGAAGGTCATTATTTAGCTCTATACTGCCAGTTACTGCATTGTAGGCATCAAGACAGTCATGAATCAGCAAAGATTCCAGGGAAATCAAGAACCAGTGGAAAGCTCAGGATCAAAACAGCGAAGGGACTAGATGCATTGCGGCAACCAACTACAAAATAATATCTTGCGCCTTCAAATAGTACAAAAGGCACATTCTATTTCTATTTTTTACTATTACTAAAAATAAACATGTGCTAAAACTGGCGATCATTCTGTTTTAGTGAACGCAACAAGAGCTGACGTATCTATACGTTTTCGTCGATGTTTTACACGGTGTAGGGCACTTAATTGGACGCCTTCAAGATCAAATAATTTTTCAAGAGCAGTTGTTGATAGCAGTAGCATTAAAATGTTGTGATGATCCTGATACAAGAAGGTTTATGAAAACACAGTGTGGCAGTAAAACAGCCTTTTTAAGAACCGTAGTTAAGAGTCGCGCACTCAATGTTAATCACCCCGACCTGCTTATTTAAGCACGGAAGCTGTTTCGTGTAAGCTTTCTTATGCAGAACCAGTGTTGCCCGCAAGCTATTATGCCCTGAAAAGAACTATTTATTGAACACGTGCTAACACAAGTGCTAACGTCATATTTTGCAAACGGTGACGATTGCCATGACAGCACTAACAAGAAACCATTGATATCACACGTGCCCAGCACTAGATTCTCCTCTCCTTGCTACAACACCAGTTGAAATTCCCAAGAGCATTTTCAATCAAAAGACAAGCATTAACAGCAAGTGATAAAGTCAGTGCTGCTTTAGATAGGCCTTGATTCTCACATTCGACAAGAGCCCCGGAGCCAGTCTTGGATTTTTGAAGCGGGGCGGGGGCACAGTGGCGAGAGAATCGACTCAGGTTTGTAACTGAACAGAGACGGTAGAATATGAAGGGAGCTGCAAGGAATCATGCATTTATGATGCCCAGAAATAACTGCAATATTTAAATCCCCTCCTCCTTGTCAGCCGGAAAAGCAACGGAATCTTTTGTTTGACAGTAGGTTTCTTTGGGGAGGGGGCTTGCCCACCCTGAACAGAAAGTAGAAGAACCTCTTCGACTACGTTGCCTTGCCCCCCCTTATCTCAGCAAATTCAGCTCAGATCCGCGTCTGTCTGACAGGAAATGCAGAACGTTGTCTTGGCGATGTATTCTGTGTCGTATTCGGCTATGATTGAGGGCGTGGGGAAGGGACAGAGATAGTGAAGCTACGTTTTCAACAAGGACCAGAAAAATGTTTATCTCCAAAGACTGGAAACATGTCTAGTCTATTTTTCAACTACTTACATATAAGAGATGTTAAGATAAGTTAAATGTAAAAACAAATAATTACGTCTCTGATCTGAATAGCGCCTTGGAGTTCTTAGCTATGCATACATGCTACAACAATGCTGTGCTGTATCAGAGATTATGAAACATGTTTTAAATGTTTTAAAATCTCTGGCTCTATATGTATCGAAATTTTAGAAGTATCGATAAGCGTACCTGTTGGAGGGCTGATGCCCTCAATTTTGCCTTCGGGAAAATTTGCTTTTTTCTGGGTAAAAGTCAGTTAGCCCCCTCCCTCTCTGGTTAGAAAAGATCGTCCATAGAATGCCAGTAGCCTAAAGTAACAACGTAAAAATTAGGTCATAACTGAAACAACTAGAATATTTTACTTACCTTAGTCCAATAGCCAATGTTTACGTTTGTATTAATCCCAAAGACATCAGTTGATAAGTCGATTTGCATTATATTCAGATTTTGTATAAGTCGCATTGATACTACTAGAGTTTCGTTGCCGTATTAAATAGGTAGTGGCCACATTAAATTCGTGTTAGCGTACGTGAATTATAGTCACGTCGGAACAGGAAGAAAAGGCGAAGTAAAAATGATGTCGAGTCGATAGAGAGTTACAGAAAAAGAAGAAATCTAAATAAAAACTCCTCATTGTGTTACGAAAAAACAAACCTTGGACATCTTCGGTCCATCCCCTCCTCGGAAAGATTTGCCCTGTCCGCCTATGGTGGAACCCATTTTCGCAAGCATCAAAACTTGCGCAATTTTATTTCATGAGATATTTGCCTTATTTTAGACGGGTACAAATTCAAACTGGATGGGATCCAAATTATTGGATTCAATATCTTTTGCTAATGTACTGTACGGGGTGGGATCCACTTACATCGAACTTTGCCCACTATTTAAATTAGCCTCAGCAATGCTTTGTACAATTGTTATTTAGAAGAGACACTAGTGAAAAGTGAAAATGTCACCACCGGGATTTTCACTTTTCACTAGTGTCCCTTCTAACTTGCTATCTTCAAATCCTCTCTTCTATATTTGATTACAATTGTTATAAAAACTGCACTGAAATGAAATGTTGAAATATGAACTATTGGTATTTATTAATCATGTCTTTATATAGGGACGAAAATAATATCTATTATTAGTAAAGAGTACGTAAAATTTACCTCGTAGTAATAGTTTCTTTGGATAGCAAATTCAAACGAGTATGGTCCATCAGGTGCCTGGTCCCAAGTAAACACAAGGCCGATCCGTACGAGCTTTGGCAAGGATTCATTTGGATTTGTTGTCGTGTAAACAGGGTCTCTCCAAGGCAGCTTGGAGAGACTGTGGGGAAAGGAGTAAAGATAAGAAGGATTCCTAAAGGCAAAAGTTTTATGCTTTGATATGTCCTTGAAGGACAAACCAAGTCTTAAAAGGTTCACCTATCGATTTACACCTACTTTAATAAAGTCATTGCATCCCATTGAACTCTAAATAAAAGTATCTTTATATAGGGTTCACTGTTTTCTCCCTATTCGAAAGGTATGTAAATGGCATTAGATCCATCTCCAAAGATAGTGCTGTGTAAATGGCATTAGATCCATCTCCGAATACAGTGCTGTGTAAATGGGATCAGATCCATCTCCTAACACAGTGCTCGCGAAGAGCTATCATTTCCAAGTATCGACACTTACGTAAGCCAAAACATAATAACTAACAGCTTTGTGTTGAAGTCGGAATGAAGTGTGTGTTTATGTAATTTAAAGGGGGTTTTTAAATAATGTACATTACAAATGAATCAAGATCGAATCATAAAAGATCCTGTGCTTATGACATCCAGTTTGCCAAGCCTTGACAACCTTTCGTAGGAGAGCAGACCACATATGTAACAGGTAATAACGTATTTCAGAGAAATTATAGACTATGGGTTTCCATTAAGCTGGGCGTAAATCAATTAAAGTGGTGTTCACTACCACTAGAAAAATGTTGGTTGTCTGACCACAAAAAAGGTTTAGAACAATTTTTTTTTACTTAAAAGTTGAACACCAAACACTAGTAAACAATTGTTTTGTGGGCGAGTCTTCTTGATGTATATATTTGAAAATGTGCGATGAATATTGAAAAAGTTTAGTTGAGCTGCAGCGACAATACTTAATACCTTCAACGTTGCATAATTCTACAAAAACAAATAAAGTTGTCAAACTACGGAAGAAATTATTTGCTTAGAAGCTAGAAGCTAGAAGCTAGAAGCCAGGACTGGGCACTTTTCTTTATACCCTTCCCTCCTCCACCACAGCCCCTTCATGTTGGTCTTGATATTATAACAATAGTCCTTGCCATTCAACACATGACATGACATAATATACAATGCATCAAAATTGCTTGCAAATAGAACATAATATCAAAGAGATTAATCTTTGCATGTAGGTCAGCGGTTGACAATTGGGAGTAGGTTTAGGATGAAATTTTATCATACAAGAGTCTGAGAACTAGAATGATATTTTCTTTGAAAACTTAAGGAGATAATATCGAAACGTCTTTAAAAGATATTCATTTTTAGAGACATATGATATCTATATACATAGGTGATTGCTGTCTACCTCAAGCTATTTAAGTTCAAATAATGGACTCTCTCGTCGAGTTCGATGCATGAGGGCCACAAATTGACTTTGTTTCACTCTATTTACAACGTTTGTGCCACATGTGTGACACAAGGCCAGCTCTGCTCTTACAAACTAGGCCACATGACTCACAAGATATAAGTCGGACAGGTACAACTCCCACTCTTGCTCTACGGAGATTTTCCTGGTTTGTCAACCGTGTGTGGATGTATGTGTTAATGCCAGCGTTACAATTTTTTCTCAATGATTTCTATCCGGAGCATCTTTTTCAAAGTTTTTCGGGTCCAGTCCTGCGTGCTTAAGATTGTCTTTGAGTTTATCCTTATATCTCATAAATATACCTTATATAAATAAATATATATATGTACTCTCTGTTCCTAGTTTGTATTTCCAGAATTCTTCCCTGCACTTGGGTAATTTGGGGTCTGTTTGGTCAATCAGGTGCACTTCTACATCTCTTTCAAAGACGTGATGTTTTGCCTGCTTGAAATGGCTGAAAAGTTCAGGCTGGAAATGGGCTTTATTTTTGCTTGCCTTACGACTATTTGTCTTGACTAATTATTCCATCGTTCACGCCATTTTGTGGTGCATTCCCCTACGTACTGCAACCCATACACTTTGCATTGCATAAGGCATATAATACCCATGGAATTACAATTGAGTTCGTAATTAATGAAGAACCTTGTCCCGCCTTACTTTGAAACTCATTTGTTTCTACCAAGTGTTGGCATGTTTTACATCTGGGATACCTGCATTTAAAACACCCCTTCTTTTCTTGGATGTTTGGAACCTTAGCACGCACCAGGAGGTTGCCGAGTGTTTTACAATTTCTAAAGGTAACAAAAGGTACCGGGTGAAGACAGTCTTTAATTCCTGTGTACTGTGTAGTATGTTGAGGTTTTGCCGAAGTAGTTTATAAAGCATGCTAAATTTAGGGTGATATGTCAGAACTATTGGGACTCCAGTTTCGTTTCTTAGAAGTGATACTATTATTGAATTTTTCGGATCTTTCTAGCTCTTTTTAGATTTGGGAGTTCACAAGGGGCCCCGTGTAACCCCTATTGCTAAACCATGTTACAAGCTGTTCCGTTGATACTATGACGTCACTATTTTCTGAGCATACGTTATTAACTCGTAAGGTTTGACTCAATATATTTATATAAATATGTTTTTTTGAGGGTGTTGGCTACATCCACACCCCTAAATTTGCGCCTGATCAAAACATTGAGCATTGAACAAAAATTTTTATCAACAACAAGCAAGTTCCAACTTTCCATTTGAGATGTAGTGAACCAATTTTTAAATTCTTTTGCTTCTACTTGACATTTAAAGAAAATTATTCTGTTAGTTTTAACAGACGCTGGTACACACCCTTGCTATCTTGACATTTAAAGAAAATTATTCTGTTAGTTTTAACAGACGCTGGTACACACCCTTGCTATAGCTTTTACACAAACATGAAAATAAACCTTAGCTCATAATAAAGTTCACGGTGTATTTTGTGATCGAGGTGACGTGTCTCTGAGTTAAGTAGTTTCGTCAATAGAAAAGTAAGCCACCAATCAGATTTGACAAAATGGTGACGTTTGCTACTTAGGCTTTGCATTTAACACGTAGGCTGTAACTCAACATGGCGGCAAGTGATGGGTTTTATGGTGTCTCTTCCGAAGGTGAGTTAGCGCCGAACATAACTTCTTATAATACGTATAATGGAGATATGAATGAATCGATATCATTAGGTACAGTGGATTCCTCGTCAGCACTTCCGTCTATGGAAGATATGTTGGAAGCGGCTACAGATTTACAGAACGAAAGCCATGAAATCGGGGCTATCAGTGGCAGGTTGGAAATTAAAGATGAACATGAGTATTACCATAATCAAGGTAATTTATTTCAGGAAGCGATACTTTAAACAGCCTGATCAATCCGTAGCTAATTAGGAATCTTACCATGCATTCAGGAACGTTAACACTAAGAATTCACAATCTTCCGCCAGTCAATAGGGGCCATGGTAGTAGGCAAACAGTCGATCTCGTCTGATTTTTCAACTATCATAACTTAAACGATTCTCATATCTTGCATGCCGTATTATTATTTTACAGCATCATCTACATGACCAGGACTTTTACTTCCACCCTATTATTGCCCATTTAAAAGGAAATATGTACGTAACATTTTCGGGTTTTTAAATGGTTTACACGTTGAAACGTGCTCGAGTCGGATCGCTCTCGAGAGTAGGACGAAGTGATTGATTAAACTTTTCGAAATTCTGTATATTATGAGTGATAAAACGTAAACAAGTTTATAGACTCTATTCTATGAGGTTAGCACGGAAAGACCACTTTTTGATAGCAATGAGGCAGCTATGCACACCGCACTTGATATCGTACCCTTCCATGTTACGTGACTCAAGTTCCTCCTCTACCCGGAGCAAGATCGAGGTACCGGTACATTCTTTATCTCTTTGAGAACTTACCAAGACATGCATAAAGCCGACGAATTTACTCAAACGTGATTTAGGCCTTTGTCGATAGGGAGTTGTAATGTTTAAGGCGTTGCAAACGTACTGCTACTGTCAAAATAGCAAGCAGTATCACGTTGTTTAAAATAGAGAGATCCATGTATTAATACCTTGTTATTCAGGGCTTCGACTGTACCTGATGCATGAACAGGAAATCTAACAGCACTTGTTGATATTTAAAAGTTGCACTCGCTTAACCACGAACAGCTGCATCAGTAATTACATGAGTGATCCCCTCCTTTAGCAGTTGTTCCTCTATTGCTAAGCCATATGTCGGGTTGATTGTTAGAAGAGAAAGATGGATTAGTGATTAGGTGTGGCTAAATAATAAGTACAGAGATAAGTATTTACTCCAATTTTTGGGAACTATTAAACATAAACGACAGGTTTAAACACAAGATATATCAGTAAAAATTTTGTTTGTGTGTACAATAAAATCTGTTGTAAGGGGTGGTAATCATGCTAAACAAGCAGCTTAGGCCTATCATGGACTAACCTCTCTGACCAACGGACATCACCACGGAAGGTAGTTTTACAAACCACAAATATAAAGAATTTAAACTCATCTGCTTTTAGGATTGGTTTTTGCGTTAGGATTTTGCAATGGAAGCCCGTAATATTTGCGTACATGAAAGACTGCCACTCCCCTGATTAGTAAAAATTAAGTCTTTTTGTAAACCAGGAGTATGTTAAATATCATGCATATGCAAGATTTCAAATAGTCCAACAAGTCAGAGAATTGAATATACCTTATTAATGTGCCTGAGTTATTAAAGAATGTGTTATTGCTACAGTTTCACTAACTGCCTCCTCAGTCCATCATTTATCAACTTTTGTTGCCACACTTCACATCTGTTTTAACTTCAAGAACTCCTACAGTGTAATATCATGCAAAGATGTGATATTAACTGAGGTGAAATTTTTTGGTTTGTTGTTGTGGCCTCCTATTAAACCACATTGTTTATGTACATTTGTTTGTTAGTTCTATGTATTAAGACAAACCTTAAAAGTTAATGACATTTTGAGAACAAAAGGAATACTAGATCTGAAGCAAAAGACCAAAAGGGATGTTTATTTCAGTGAAGACAAACAATTGTTCATGTTCATCATCATCATCCTTAACATTATCATCATTATCATTATCATCATCAGACAATTTAACATCTTTTTCTCCCTTCTCGAGAGGGTTGGACAATCAACCTCTTAGATGTTCACAGCATTCATCACTGTCATCTGCCACAGAAGTGGTATACAAGGAAGCCTTTTTGATGGCATCTCTTCTTGTCTTTTTTGCCTTTCCTATGACCAGAATGCCCATTGCAGCAAGGGACTGGTTTCTCTCTTTCCTTGTCTGAAACCTGTATACGTGACCAAACTAGCAGAGGCTGTTTGCCCCAGTGCAGTATAAAACTGTACAACCCTCCATAGGTATACCCATCTTTCTACCTCTTCATGTTAATGGCTGTTAATAGTGAATTGATGGGAGATATGTCAGTTGGTCTGGCTTAACCTGTGCATCTAGGACATTTGCATGTGGGATGAGATCATAAACCTCACATTGAAAACATAAAAGTTTAAAATTTGCTCCAACATCAATGCCAAATGAAACTGAACCCAATAGTGATTTACATGAATTCACAAGAAAACTGCAATACGGTACTTCTCTGATTTCCAAATGGAAAGAGTAAAGGCAACAACCACCAAAATGATGGAGCCTGTAGTCCAAAACAATGTAATGTAAACAATGGCAATGTATCCGCCTTAAAAATAGGAGCAACCTGCTTGTTACAACTACTAAACTCTTCAATAACCTGTACACAAGTCCCTCATTGGATAAGAAAACAATCTTGCCAAAATGTCAATGACAGGCTCTAGCCCCACTGAAAAGTAATCCATGCATCACAGTTAAGGAAGCAGACAAAAGTGGGCGTGTCAATGTACTATGAATAACTCATTTTAGATCTCTTTGTAGATTCAAAAACCTATAACATAGTAGATGACAGATGACAAAACTGACAGCAATGCCTTGTCAAACTATATTGAATTGGTAAAAGTATAAGGACTTCCTAAGTTCACTTGAAGAACAAGCTCTGGGTGTCCCAAGATCCACAAATCTAAACAAATGCAGGATGAAATAGAAGAAACAGGCAGGGAGTTTTTGTTAGTGTTTCAACCAAAAGATTAAAGGATGAAACCAGGGGTACAACTGTCCAACACAATTCTTACAACACATTATAGACTTGTTGATAAAACCATTTATTGCAAGAGAGGACAGCTACCTGAAAGATGATCTCAACTTTCTGAACAGATGTGAGCAAGAGGTTAGAGATAATATCTTATTACCAACCTATGGTATCACCAGCTTAGACATCAATATACTGCAAGATTTTGGCACAAAAGCAATTAAGTTCTGGTTTGATAAGTATTCACAATTGATTGACAGTGGCTTCCTCCAAAATTTTCGTACTTAAGGCATTACTGTTTATACTTAAAGATAACAATTTTGTATTAATCGATGTTTCTGCTGCTGTGGTCTAGTGGATAAGCTTCTTGCCTTCAGTTCAAGAGGTCATGGTTTAACTCCTGGAAGGGCCACTGGTGACACTGGAAAAGGTATCCAGTCTTAAAATGCTCTCTGCTTCAACAAGTCTTACGTACATGGGCACTGCCCTTGCTCCTGCAAAAAGGAGTACATGGCGTTAAAACCGCATCAACATTTACTGACATGAAATGCCAGTACAGTAATTTGAGCAATAGTTGCACCAACATGTGCTACCGAAGTTATGGGCTGTCTAGAGGAGAACCTGTATCATATTTAGGTTGATAGAGTTTAATGACCACCTACCCTCATTTGTCGAAAGAAACAGGAAGATGAATGTAGACTGCTATTTCAACATTTACACTTCCTTGGTACAACCCAATAAACTGTTAGAACTCCTTAATAACATGTACCATTCAATTCAATTCACAATTGACACACATGACACAGAAATACTGTTTCTGGATGTGCCACAATCATTTAATGATATTTGAATATATATTTGTTACAAGAACATGGACACAAGATAATGTAGACGATTTGATTCCTGTCATACATACAGCTGTGAAATAAATATCCATGCTGGAGCAAATACACACTTGCAAGAAAGATTTGAGCAATTTGTCGAAAAGGACAATATCAAGATAAGGTGGGGGAGAACTTGAACCAATATTGGTTTGGTAGAAGTACAGTGAAATGTTATAGATTCTAGTGTAGAAAGAGCAACAATTATTTCCAAAGATCACTAGGAAGGAGCAAAGAAAAACAAATAGGGGAAACTGTAACATTTTTCTTTCAATCAGAAAACCTTCCCTTCAGTATACATGAAATATTTACCAAACCCTTAAGAGAGATACAGCCACAAAATCAGTATTTCAGGTGATATACTTACCTATACCAAGTGAAAAACAACTTAACTAAAGAAAACCTTAACCAGAGTAGATGTTTCATTAGGAAGGTTTTACAAAGGATATCTGGACACTTATCTTTGATTGGTGCAATTACATCATGATAGGTACCCCTCATCAATCCAAGAAAAATAGAGAACTTTATTTGTAATAACAACAACTTTAAGTTAATTGTCTTATGTCCAACTTGTAAGCAAGAGTATTTTGGAGGGACAAAGGAAGGAGTTGCTAAGTTAGTGCATAGAGTTGGAGTGTACAGACAGCACATCTGGCATCCACAATCCAGGCAACTCAATTTTAAGATCATCTCAGAACCTGTGTGCAAAGACACATTCAAAAATTCTCCTTTTTTAGCTGAAGAACAATTGTATTGCAAATGATGCACTTTTGTTACAAATGCAAACCAAGTTTACACTGACCACAATTATAGCTAATTTTTACACACAGTACAAGAACATCATCTTCCATTTATAACCCAACATTATTATACAGATATATATATCCATATATGTACATACACACACACATCAGGGTTCAAGAAAAGACATTATGATTCACAATTCGCGAACCCATTTTGAGACATCATGATTCAGTTCTCCTTTTCACTAGACTGTTTTGTGAATCAAAATAAGAGATGCAAAGATTTAAAACTAATGAGACTTGCTGCTCCACTTGAAAAAGGCACTCAAAGCCAACCGCAATTAAACTTACAAGAGCAATTTTCGGCCTTTTTAATTTATGAAATCTTGCAGGGAGGGGTTCACAGTGCCCCTGAACCCCAGCTGCTGTTGCTTTTCACTATCTACTCTCTGGTCTCTAATAGACGTCCACCCCCTCACTTATTAATTTT
>JAAAKL020015525.1:0-11447 GCA_010016065.2 Carybdea cf. marsupialis auct. non (Linnaeus, 1758)
GTTGGGAAGGACACCACCTTGTGCGATAGTCACTCCAGACAACAGTTTGTTCAACTCCTCGTCGTTTCGGACAGCCAGGTGCTACTTAATACACAGTTTCTTATCAGGTGAATCTCACCAACGTTGCAGATACAAACATATTCCTTCTGACGATTATTCATCAAGGAATATTTTCCTGCAGCTAAGGATGACTTGCTCTTATCGTCAACTTCGTTTCCTCTGGCAACTCTTGCAAAAATCAGAACAAAATGCCTGACTCAAATATCACATGCAGTGATGTCCTGGGCATTAGCATGACATCGATGAGTTTGCTATCTTACAAAAAATTTAACCTTGATCGATTTAACCGCCGGTTCTTGATACAAAATTACGATACTGATCTTCCTCAATTCTATGTATTATTACATTTCTGCAATTCAGATCTTTCCACATGAGAATCACTTGCGATTCTACACTAAGTCCCAATCCCTACAGGTGAGACGTTCCCCCTAGATGTACATGTAAGATGGTTGCTTATCTTCATTGCTACTTTATGCAATTTGATCTTGCATACATTAAAAGAAAAGACATAATCAACCACACACTTACCGCTTCTTGTTGTGTCTTTTCGAGTCCATGTTTGGATCCAAACCTCTTGAGATTTCCTCCCTGTGGCTTAATGGGTTGATCCTGATGTGTTTGCTCGTTCCCAGCTTTCGAGTTTGCATTTTTCTGATTGCCATCGACAGACTTCTGTGGCGCATCATTATGAGACTTATCAAGGCCAATTAAGGATCCAAACCTCTTTAGTGTCCCACTGCTTGACTTCTGTGGTGGACTTAAAACATAGCGTGGGGATGTCGACGCTTGCGATGCAAGGGTATTGATATTTTGCCAAACGCTTCTGATGCTTTCAAGAATCGACTTGGCTTGGAATACGCATGCACACCGGTAGACATAGCAATACATCTTCGTTTTACTCCCTTGAGCTGCCTCGGAAACCACATATCCAAAATACCGACTATCCTTATTGTAGATCCCAAGATACAATATCCACGGTACAGAATGACGCTCTTCTACTACCGACGTTTCGGGGTTCGATATTGAAATGCATCTTGGTTCCACATCAAAGTTAACCTCGCGAAATTCTCTAGGGTTTGTCCGACCTAGTATCGTTGATATACTTTCGTTAATAACAAGATATGATTTCTTTACTTTCAGAGCTCCAATTCTTAAAATACCTTGAGATACTGTTCTTTGAGAGTCCGGGGATATAATCATAGGCCTCTCGACGCAGCTATGTCGCTATCAATGGGAGAATCAGAAACGGGAAACTGAGTTACAAGAGAAATCATTAATAATCTATGTATGTATTAAGAAAAAAGCTAAATAATGTTAAGAGCTTTCTTATTGCTTTGTGATACCATTTATCTTGAACCGATTGTTGAAGACGTCGCTTACGGACTGCTAAAATTAAACAGCAATGAGCATCAATGCGGAGGGAAAGTGGAACACCGATTTCCAAATGTTTAATTCATGATAAAAATACTTAATACATGCTGCCTTATTAGTAAGAAAGTTAATGACCAAAATTGAGAACGTTGACCTTTACTAACACTGAGATGTCAGCTTTTAAAGTTTTAAATCTCTCTAACAGAACCTCATTATTCGATGCTGGTTTCTAGCGTACGGAACTAAGTATTATTAACAGAGTTTTGACCAGAGATGTTTGAGATTCAAACGCCTCAAGTACCAAAACTATATACACTACAGGCCAGGAATTTTGGGAAAGAGCCTATACCAGGGTTGCCTTAAGATATCTGGGGTCAAATCGTACCGTTTCCAAAACGTTCTAATTTGTGACGTCATCACTTCCCCACCGCAAACCAAACAAGGAGTGGTGGAAGCTTCTGTTCGCTTGCTTTTAGATAATTTATAAATTTCGGTTTTAAACTGTTTTAAGAGGACGCAATACAACAGGTGCAACGGGCCATTGGTTTACATATTCGAAGCTTATAATTAACGGAGTGATGATAGTGGGCTTAACACGGAGTAACTATTTATCATGCCCTCTATACATCTACTGTTCCTCGAAATTGATAATCTTTTCACAATTATCTTGCTCTAATCCCTTTTTACATGTATTTATGTTTAAGCATAACAAAGCGCTTAAAATAAATTTGACATTGCCTTTTTAAAACCAGATGCTCATCAAAGATTAACAAAATGATCAAGTTCATTCTGTTAACAGGTAGGTCTGCAATCCTATTTTGTAGACGTAAAGACAGGGCTTTTAAGATTCAAACGACGGTACGCAAGTACAGGGCCGGAAAAATGGTTTTAGAGGTGTGGAGCCAAATGGGTTTGTCAAGTATAACTATTCTGCATGCACAATGTTTCAGATCAAACTTAGCATAAAAGTTGGGGCATGCCCCCCCTGTTTTGCCGGCCCTAATAGTACTAACTACCAATATGGGGTATATTAGCAAATAAGATACTCCAGACAAACGGATTCTTACTAACAATTCAAAAAAACAAATCTAGTCTAGTTACTTCTCTGCTAACAGCAATTGGAGACAATACCTTCTATAAACATCACAGAGAGTAGGAAATTTAAAAAACTTGATAGTTTTCCCTTAAACTTCATTCAACGGTGATCATTTTTGTCCTGATTCACCTTGTACAGATACCCTTTTATTTAACGTATGTTTACAAGTCAAGTCCTACGACCCAAATTCGCAAGTACTACGGATACTTGCCTTAAATCTTTCAACTGTAAAGATAAATCTGTACTTTCTTGGTAAATGAACTTAGTTCGTTCAAGCAGTAAACAACACTCTAATTCAAAATCAGCGTCTAGCACGCTCAAGGGCTTCTTCTTTCATGGTAGTAGAACCGTCACGAAAGCATGTTTTGCCCTAGATTCTTCACGAAGAGTGGTTTGTACAACGCTCTCTTGAATCTACCAGTGTGTTAACAAGTATTTTTTCCTTTCGCAACCGTGATGGTAAATATGACGTGTTAAGGTCAACTCGAAACTCTTCACGTCAATAAAATGATTCAAAATTCACAGAAAACCCCTACGTACTTATGTCACACTATCTGCATCAACGGCTCATAACTCAAACGATAAACATGGATTCGTTTGCGCAAACAGGAATCAACAGGCTGACTGTATAACATGAAATGTTTTTCACAAAGCTTGCAAGAACGTAATCAATTAAAAGCATAGTGTTAGACCAAAAGAGATCATGGCTAAAGAGAACAGGAAGAAATTAGATAGTAAGGCACATTGCTGGGGTGTAGACTCGAGGGCTGGAACGAAGAGTAATGAGGCATCTAATTTTGGCATAAAGTATACAGTTGGCAACAGGGTTCCAAAGCTTTGATGGTTTCTAGTAATCGGCGAAGACATCCAACTGCGCGAGGGAAGAATGGGTGCTTATCCTCTTTCAGAGTGGGTAACACATATTCCGATCTATCAACTGCTGAAATTCGAAAACTTGATGGGGACCAAATCTATAGGTCCTCTTATCAGTACTTGCCCTTCTATCCCTAGCCCGATCAACCTTGCAAACAATACGTCTTTAGAAGGCTTTCAAAACTAATAATCTTGGCTCCGAATATGGTCCAATGCACTACAATCTAGTACATTGTAACGATCTTGTAAGCGTCAGGCTATCTGAGGGACAGTGTGGGGATGTGGGGGTGGGGGGTGGGGTGGGGTTGATGGTATGCCACTGGCAGCCTGCAACAAAACAAAAGCCAAACGGATCAACATGCGGGATGCATACCACTGTCTGTGTCCAATAGATTTCATGGGTCACAACACCACATTAAGAACATCTCAAACGTTGAAGGGGCAGGAATAAGATATCTGGACGTTCTGAGGGCTCCAGCAGGGACCCAGGGCAAAGCTCCTGGAAATTTTTCGGGCGGACGTCGGATCTAACGTTTGCCCTGGATACAGCTATGTACTCTTCGTAGCCCCAGATCTTCTGATCGGACTTGATCACCAGTCTCCAAAGGATACGTATTAAGAAACAATATGAAACGAGGCTTTTAAGACCTCCAGGTCTCAAGCAGAGTAAAACGGACCCAGCGCACTGAAGCAGTGCATTGGAAGACGTACAGTTACGCCAATCCAACCCTCTAACGAACCCTCTAAATGAACTACTAGCAGCACAGAATTTTGTGTGTCCCTTGCAACGAAACTCAGTATCGACCAAATTCATGTTTTGTTCATGTCAGGAAATGTTAAGGCGAGTCTCTTAACGACTATTGTATGCGTTACTATGCTTACGTTAAAGATATCAAGGTCAAGAAAGTGATGAAGTACTCTCTTGTTTACCATCAAATATACGTGTCATGCGACTTGGGGTTCTGTTCAGTAACGGATTAATAGGATGCGGGGCCCTTGGCCGGAAACGTTTACAGGGCTCTATGACTCCATGCATTGCAAGGCAGTTCAGACATGATCGTACTGCAGAGGTTCCGGAGATACAGTATACGCTCAAGTAGGTAACTTCAAGTATTCACTTACTTCCACGAAATTAATAGTTAGCTAGACAGTTAAGACACATACTATTTTCTTGGCATTGAAGCGAAGGGCCCCTTAGAGGTGCGGGTCCTCGGGCTATGGCCCTGTTGGCTATCCCATAATACCTCCACTGGTGCAATCCACACTCAAATGGTAATCTTATCTTTATATGCCTATATGCCTAAGCAACGTCAATAACGGGCACGAGCAATGCTAATGAGCAGGGGCCGCAGGAAGTGATTGGGATAGGTATTCCAAATATATTGCTTATATTAAAACATTTTCTGGGGTCCCTAATGTTGAGTCCCTACTTATTGAGAAAAAACATTTCTTTTTCTTGGGAAACACCTAACCAGGGTTGTAATATCTCTAGCTAATCTTGTAGTGAGCACTCATATAGAAAATGGTCGAGAACAACTGACATCAAGAGAATTAGGAACTGTTCAATTATTGAAAACAAAGGTTTTTTGTTCATGTAAATTACAAGGCAAGGAAAGTGATTATGATTGGTAGAGATCGGGTCGAGATTCATTGTTATTGTGACGGAATACAATAGAGAAGATGGTTACAATAGGCAACTTCCTGTAATCTACAAGTTACTTACATTGGACTGGCATTAGTTATGCTCGCAAGTCCTCTAATGAACAGCAGGGTGCTCTTGCATGCAATACATAGTGCGCAGAATCGGATTGAACTCCAATTATTTGCGTTGCATCCCTTATATTCACATTTAGTGGGAATACATCTTGCCTTCATAATTAACACCAGCCAAATAAAACATCCAGATATAGCTCGACAGATACTTTTTCTTACTATTGCTCTTTAAATAAAAACGAGCAATGATAATGGCTATTTCAGTCACCCTTAAACTCGGCACTTTCTGGTACAGCCTTGGTTTGAAGCAAGTGTTACGTAATAGTGAGTAGAACTTAAACTCCCTAAACGGGATGAATTGCCACTTCGACTTGAGAAAAGTCTCAACGTGTATTTACAACTCTGTTTTCCTCAGAAGATATAGTATTTCTTCTTTTCTTCCTTCTTAATGTCAATGGCAGAAGATGTTTCATTCATTTCAACACGCCAATGAATCATCCTTTAACGTACTTATCTGCCTGAATTATCCACTCGTTCTCGATGAATGAAAAAAGGACAGTAGCCTGATATCTTTTGGAGTATTGCTCCAGATGTCTGCATACAAATATTAATTTTTACGTTTGTACTGTAATTAGAGCCATCGAGATGTTTGCTCTGAGGCTGGTTTTCTAAAGACGATACACTTCCTTCAACTAGCCTTCAGGCAAAGGCTTTTTTCTTTGCTGAGCATTGTTAAATGGCATTGAGTCGGTAGTACTCATAGCCATCATAATAGATCTAAACGCTATTCATCACCGAAAAAAGACCGCGAAATGACCGATGCCCTCATCACTTATTCAAGCCATCGCTTTAAACAATTGTTAGTGGTTTTGCAAAAACATCTTTAACTCTAATTCGCCACTAAGTCACCGGCGTTTGAATGTGGTGCGATGATCGAATCTCAATGCAAAGAGATCGAAGACAAACGACAGTGCCTATTTTTCACAAATTTCCTTGTTTAAACCAGAGTTTTTCACTTAGAAACAACGCAATCATGAAATTGGACCTTAAAGAGGGGCACTCCATTGCAGAAAATGGCCAACAATCGTTTTCTGTCTTATACAACGTCCAAAATATGTATATCAATTTATCTACCCCTTAAAAGACTAATTTGTAGCTGGTCATTGCATATAAGTAGTTCTTTTTAGTAAATCGCTTTGGTCAGTCAGTCAACCAGGCTGTCAGTTAAGTGTCACAAAGTTTATCCAGTTAAGGTTACCTTGTTAGGAAATACACTTGTTAACC
Source organism: Carybdea cf. marsupialis auct. non (Linnaeus, 1758) (assembly GCA_010016065.2). Classification (NCBI taxonomy): domain Eukaryota; kingdom Metazoa; phylum Cnidaria; class Cubozoa; order Carybdeida; family Carybdeidae; genus Carybdea; species Carybdea cf. marsupialis auct. non (Linnaeus, 1758). The sequence continues at coordinate 6,398 of JAAAKL020015525.1, forward strand.
TTTCAGATTGAAGATGTCCAGAAAATAGCCTAACCATACCTTCTCAATAATACCGATCTTAAATTTATTGGGTGAACCCTACATAGCCCTATTATGACATAACTCAAGGCTTCAACGTTTAGGCTCCAGGTGATTGATGGCCAGCTATCTTGCAAATTACCCACTGCACTGAGATCTGCACGCGTCCGGGAGACACCCATATCTAGGCTTTACGCAATACAAAAACCAGTTCCCGCAGCACGATCCGCACGTGTACCGGCTGTGCTGTTGTTTCCTATATTTCCGTGCTGCATTCATAAATACATCCATACAAATCGTAAACATCACGTTCCGTGTCTTATTTTTGCCGTATGTTTTGGATCAATGAATCTGTTAATCAGCTTGCACCTTTACGATCAATCAAAACCTGAACATGTGGAGGCAGCCCACAAGCCCCCACCTAGAAGCTAAGTAGAAAACAACTAATCAGACTTGTAAGTTGTCAAGTAATAAATTCCTGACGGGTAGTAGGTGTATTTGACATATTGTACTTCTACGTTAAGCCTCGATGTTCAATTTGATGCCCCTACTTTAGACAATACATGCAGCTTCCAGTTGAATCTCTCTTTTGACTACCACCTTAAACAAGCTTCCTAGTCAATTACAAAATGGTGTACGCAGGAGGTTCCAAGGTTGTAATTTACATCGTTCAGAGAAGTACTTCGTTTTGTCAGAGAGTTTTATCCGTATATATGATTTCCTTCTTTCATGTAACTCATACCCTGAAAATGATGTATTCAATAAAAAAATCTACATTTGATACATTATCATCAATAAGTAAACTTAAAGCGTTAAGGATCAGAAATGACTTCTATATGGCAGGATTGAATATTACTGTTTTTACACCTAGTCTAGTAAGCTGTCAAAATGCACTTGATAGCTTATTTAATCATTGTTTCCCTTTCCGATTTGCTACTTAGTTCCAATGTTGCATTTACGTATCTTCATAACAAGATTGCGAGTACCCCAAAGGCAATCATCTGCAAATATTCTCATGTTCCGGCTACTTTCATTCGATAATAAGCCGATGTAAATTTTCATGATCTCGCATTAACTCCACTAAATAACACTTGAATCAACCTTGTGCCGCTTATTTTTCTTGTAATGAGATCATAATACAAATCCTGAGAAAGGGTCAGAAGGCCGAATATGACCGTAGCGAAGATTATCTACCCCAACTGTGCCCCTTGAAGCCACCATGTATTATATAACTTGCTTCAACTGCAGGTAACTGCCCTGCCTTGAACGGAATATTGACGTCAGCCTTGAAGTGCTTTGTTATCCACTATATCGTCATTTTTGACACAGGTCATGGGAACATGGGAAAATGGGAACAAGAAGCATAAATGTCCTTAGGGTTTTGATTGCCGCATTTCCTCAGCTTTAATATAAAATATCACAGTAGCAAAACGAAAAAAACATAAACAGTTGTGCGAAAGTTGTGTGCCTGAAGGTAACATATGACGAGCACGAATATTGTACTAGTGTGAGGAAACGAGATGATACTGTTCCAGACAATCAAGGCCCCCTGGGCCGATATGACACCAGAGTCATAATGGTCCTGGAACGATATGGTCCTTCAAAAGTTTTAGTTCGTATCCGTTCCTGAGAGATCATATCGGCCCAGCTTGAAAAACGAACACGAGGTTATGTGAATACCACATTATGGAGAATGATAAGGAACACCCCGAACGTCCCCTGTTACTATAACACGTATATGTAAACAATTTCAATTTGTGTAAATAGCTCTTTAACCCTATCCAGATTTCGGATGCCTAGTAATCCTGTGGCTCCATATTGTTCCTGTTAAGCCCAGGTCACACCGGGAACGATAAAGATAACGATAACGACAAAAAAAATCGCTTGCCCTCATTCCCGTAATAGTGGTCACACCGCGAACGATAACGATAACGAGACTTGCCAACGATAACGAGACTTGCCAACGATAACGAGACTTGCCAACGATAACGAGACTTGCCAACGATAACGAGACGTATCCTTGGGATCGCTCCTCGAGAGATTTTCCAGCGATATCATTCTCGTTCCAACCCGCCAGCCAACCAGAAAACATAATGACGATTCAAAATTGAGGATGGCAGAACCGATGTGTTGACCATTGGAATCGAAAGGGTTCAAGTTCTTTATAACAAAATCAACAGGACATTAAAATATTTTAAGGATAAAAGATATTTTTCTGGATGACAATCACAGAACACTTGGGATTTGATGGTAAGTAATTTGTTCTTTCTTAAACCGAGCGTTTTGGCAGTGTTGTAATGTATCGCTAGCCCAAGCAACATATGTTGTATAGCTTTGCTGAAGAGCTTATCAGGTCACTTACTCTTCGGTTTTGCTGTCTGTCTTGAGATGGGCCTTTACTCTTTCGTAAAACGGCCATCTATGTTGTGCTTAGTAAACTCAAAAACATACAAACATACATTGGAAGGTGAACGGAACTTGTAGACATGTGATTGACATGACATTTGGTAGCGTTCTTAGCTGGCTCCGGCTTGTGAACCAATAAAAGTTTTGAGTTGTTTGCTGCTTCAAGGTTTAAAGTCAGTGGAAATTAAAGATAAGATTTAAGGTGCAAATTTCCCACTAGTAGACCTACTGAGTGGTAGTGTACTGTGTTGATAATATGTCTTTCTGGATCCCACTTTGTGCCTCCAAATTATATATATCAGATATCCCGTTGAGGAAAACACATCAAGTAACAGGTATTATGAAAAAAAATAATCGTAATAATAAAATTTCGAAGATCGAGTGACTTCATGAGATTTCTGTATACTGTTATGGGAGCCTTCTTTGTATTTAGGTGTTAAGTCCTTCCGTAATTTATAGATGTGTTTGTTCCTTGATTACCCATCTGTTGTAATTAGTCTTTCCTTTCTAAGTATTGCTTTGTTCGTTGTCAATGCATAAACGTTTGCTGCCGTTCAATTTGTGCAGATGACTGCATGTAAAGCTGAATGTCAGCAGTCATACAAGGGCGTAAAATAATCGTCAATATGAACACGGACCAGTCTTTGAGAGATTAATAGTGTCACACTTCGGTTTTATCCTTAAACTGGGCGCCTCTTTAATGACACCACACTAGGCCTCACATATGCTTATCTAGTGGAGATTACTGAGCTAGATGTCACCAACAGAAAGGCTACGTGTTAAGAGTAAAACGTTTAAGTGCATAGGATGAGGTATATTATTATTTTATAAATTGAAGGTACAAAAATGTATTAGATAAAGCAAATACATAGTATCCTTTTATGATCTAGATTTATGGATTCAAATGGTATATTCCTAATTTTTACTTAAAATAAAATAGTATGCCTACATATATACACATGTGATTACAATCAATGTTGATGTCTACAGCAAAAATTTTCATCACAGTAAATATCTAATTGAAGAATTAATGAAATCTGGATTTATAATCATGATCAGATATAGCACATAATTCTACCATCTTCAAGAAATGCTTTATTCACGTTACTTAGATTAAAATTGCTAAAACTGGCTTTTGTCAGTTATTGGTGCTACTTCCTTTTAACTTACATCAGGTTACCCCTGTATCTGTCATATCTGTATAATGAATACCTGTCAAACTATTTCACTACTTAGGACAAGCACAATGCTAGAGGTGCTCCGGAGCCCACTTTCATCAGAGATAAGGACAAACGTCCACAAGTTAGAAATGCTTCAAGTGAACTCAGCAAACTGGTAGCCCCACAACTCCAATTTGACAGAAAAGTTGGAATACATCCAGACAGGATATCAGTTTTTATTATGGACTACCTACAAGAAAATGTAGCTGGGATGTTAAGTAAGAGGATGGATGATATCCAATGATATTCAGACGTTTCCTGAAGGTCAGACCACTTAAAGAAATGGACATAATATCTACTTTTTATGTACTTTGATTTCAGAATGACTGTACCTTAAATGTGCCCATTATTTTCTTATTCAATGTAAATGTCTTGTAGTTCATAATAACTTGTAAAGGATTGTTCTTTAGATGTTGTATGCTATTTATAATAGACACGGTTGTTAATGGTGATTTTTGGTACTGATTAACAGACTTCCCTATTTACTTCACTATCTTAAATGATGATGATTTGGCATATCGACGAACTGGAGATCATGAAAGCACCACTTTCTATTGACTTTTAATTTAGCCACTGTTGACCTGAGTGGTTATACAGTAGTAATACAGCACCAAGTATCAAATTGTCTGGCACTGTTACATTTGGAAGCCACCCTGTGAAGTGCTTGTGGTCATTTTCAACAACTCTCCAACATGCAAATATATCTGAACTTTGAAAAAAGCTCTCGTGACGATAATTTCACCAGTTGATAGTGATTAAATTTTACCAAGGAACATGTGACGTACTTATTCTTTTAAAACACTTGTCTGGTAGTAGTAGGTAACCAACTACCTACTGACAGCAATCCTTTACCTGTATGCATAGGACAATCTGCTTTCTAGACCTGATAATGGAGATGGCAATTAATCCACAGCCTATTTAAGATTTGAGTACTTTGGCAATATTTTATGTGGGCAGGCTTTATCAGAATGGAAATGTCTCCTGAATACCATCTTGGACTAGGGCATGAGAAAACACACCGCATCTTTCTCTTTCAACACACCTAGATACCAAAAACAACTATAACGTCCCCCTATTATCAATGGAGGTCTCGATGTCTGCCCTCTTGATTCTAAACCGCATGCGTTAGGTGCAACAATATCTTTTGATGTATCGTTGGCGGTGTGACTTATTTTCCAACGATTTATCGTTATCGGTAATGTTATCGGTATTGTTATCGGTATTGTCATCGTCATCACTATCATTCCCGGTGTGACCGGGCCATTACCCCTTGAACAGATATCGCCTTAGAGGCGAAAGTGATTTTGAAGGGGGTAATAGACATACGCCTGCAACATTCAAAAACTGTACTCAAAAATACACTTAAAACTACTACCAACATGTGCTGTTTGAACTATGAAAATGGT
>JAAAKL020015526.1:0-11447 GCA_010016065.2 Carybdea cf. marsupialis auct. non (Linnaeus, 1758)
AATGACTGACTTTACTTTAGAAGATGATGTAGTATGTAACGACTCGAAACACGTCGTGGTCTAACATTAACTAAATGGCCAAGTTCTGAGGTGTTTTAACACAACAGTACATAAATAGTTCGTTTACGTTCTGAAGGATTTCTCAAAGTCGTCTCGAAGTATCAACCTTAATATCCATTCATTTGATATTGAGCAAATTTTTATCAAATACCATGGGATACCATGGACAGATTAACAATATGTTTGTAAATACGTGCAGTTATGGTCACAATCAGTGTCAGTTCAAGGGATTTTGTAGAAATTGAACTACATGAATCGACGTTATTAGGAAAATCTCACTTGACACATTAACGAAGCAAAGACCTCAGCGAGTCTGTCATGGCAACTTTCGTTGAACAACTGCAGGGGGTATCGTTAAAAGCTCTTCCAATGTAGATATTGTTCTCTTAAAAGACACTGTCAGAAATACTTTACGGAACGATAACATAGAGAAGTTACATTCAACACTACGAGAAGCACTTTACAGTTGCAGCATCAAATAATTTACTTCAATACTGTAAGCCCCCTTTGATCAAACGAGAAAAGCTTTATTAGAGCTACTCATGCGGTTTGGAAATTTTGTGCGCCAAGACTTTAAAATATGGAATACAATGTTGACAGTTTATAGTTTATAACCATGAGATTAATTGTTGCAAAAGAGGTTTGGGACCAACACAGGCAGCAAGGAAACCTTATAACTGGCATTGTATATCAATGCTTATTTACTTGGAAGTGTAAGGCAGTCGTCACACTAAGATAAAAGCCTGCAAAAAGATACGTCGACACAGCAACAAGTTGACAGCATTGAGATGGTAACTTAAATCTTAAAATATAATTACTTAAAAAAATACAATGTGAAAATGTTTGAAAATACCATGAAAGTTATTAACAATATTTCCTACCCAAGAGTTCAATAAATTTACGAGACGGCTTTCGGATGATGGTATCGCATTTCGCAAACTGATCTTTGTCGTTGTCCGGTGTTAAGCTAGACGGAATATCGAGTTTTAACTACTTGGCGATGGTGGAAGAATATGAGAGTCCAATAACTTCGCTCTGAAGAAATTTGACACAGCAACTCTTCTCTGTTACATTCAAAGGTGTGCACATCCCTCGCTATTTGCAAAGCTTTTTATATACGAAGAATACCATTACTTTTATCTGTCTCATAGTCGCTGATGTCACGCCTTGATCAGGCCTTTCGGATAAGTGGACATGGTGACTGTATTCGTACCCTTGCGTCACATAACCGAAACTGTCCAACAATTTAGGTTTCGAGCCGTCATAAAGATAACTGCCGTCTCGAAGGGGAAGTAATAGTTACCCCTATGACAGAAGCCATTGACGTACTCTCACGGTGCACGTCTCGGAGGAATAAATGGTTCAACCGTCTCACCAAATCAACAGGTGCTTGCTTGTCTCAAGCCTCCAGAAAGCAAGCGGACATTTCTTGGACTTATCTTATGTATCAATAACTCAGGGTTTGAAAAATTTAAAGTGAAAAACTTGCAAGCTATGGCAACTTTCACCTTATACTGCTCATAAATGTCAGCCTAAAAAAAGTCTTACTAACTTCATGACAAAACTTATCACTAGCTTGACTTACTTGGCTAAGAAGCGCATGAATTTGTGCCTCTTTCTCTCCCTCACCTTCTCAAACACCATTTTCCTTTGTCCAGGGTGAAAAGTTCTGCTGTCACAACAGGCAAACCAGTGTCTGCCGTGATTTGATTAGACCATCTTAAGAGCCGTCTCCCGCGGGGTCTATTGGCTATGAAATCTCTTCTGTAGGCTTGATGCAAGGCACACTCAATAGAACGATAGATTTACATGCCCAAAGTGATGCCCAACCTCTCTTGAATAGCATGGACAGTTGGTTTTCTGGGCTTTGAGGTCTTGACAGTTGTGTAGTTTATGATTCTTTCGTAGAGTGAAACTCTTTTCATTGTTCTTAAGCGGCGAGTTTCAACGACATAAGATCGTTGACAGGTGCGTTGAATCACCAGTCTAGTGAATATCAGAAGAAAGGTAATTTATCATGACAAAATGCTCATCAAGTGATATTCGGTCGGTATAAACGAACTTTAGGAATATATAATGCGGAGGGGTTAATAGACAGCCTTGTCTGACACCAGCATTGACTTTAAACAATGACGTAATGATGCCATCAATTGCTATTGCGCATTCTGAATTTTCACACATACTTTGAATGATCTTCACCAATTTTTGTAAACTCCTATCGCCTTTAACATACTCCATAATGGTTTCCTCTAAAACGCGTCGAAGGCTGCTTTGAAATCAATAAAATTGAAACAGATTTATGTTTTCCTTACTTTTGCCATGTCTATGATTTGTCTGATGATAAATATTGCATCAATGGTCAACCTTCCTCGTCTAAAGCGATATTGTGTGTCCTCGACAAAATTTTCTGTCTTATCCAATATACAAGTAAATAGGATTTCACAAAACACTTTCCCCAGGACTGACAGGCGGGATATTGCTATGCAGTTATCCGAATGACTTTTCTATGAATGAGTTTCACAACTATTTTTGACCATTAGTTTGGTGTTCCTTCTAGTACCCAGAAACTATTAAATATTTTTTGAAGCATTTCACCCATATTTTCTCCTCCTGCCTTCGGACGTCGGCACTGATTTTAGCAATACTTTGTGACTTCTTCGTTTGAGTCTTTTTATGCGACCTTGACTTTAACGACACTTGTCAAAGGAGGGTCACCGTCTTTATCTTATGAATTGGGAATTATATCTATTGCATTGCATTAAAATTTGTTGCAAGACAAAACATAATGCTATGATAAACCTTGTAAGAACCTCAAAAGTTTTTCCAGCCTTAGACCAACTCTACTATCAGTGTGTTGCAAGCTCTTACAAAGACTACTTCTAAACTGGATAAGTCGTATTTGCAAAAACCTTACAGTGAAATCATGCTGAAAGTGCAATTTAATCAATGGCAATTACAGACGTATAAATTATAGACGAACAAGTTGATTCTCAAAAACAATCACAATCTTGTTTACGTCTTGACACGACGCTGATCTACAAAAAATATTTTGAAAAGATTGTCAACAAGCGGCAAGCACGCTAGCAGAAACAATCCGGGGAGACAATGCTAGACCTTACGATGTTTCGTCCTTGCCACTGTGCTCTTTAGCTGCTTCATACTGTGTGACAGCGAGTGGGGAGGTTATTCCACTGTAAACAAGTCGACGCGCAAATAATCTACATTATCTGAACAATAACCGGAGGTTTTCGAGCACGAAATGCAGAATGATGTCAAGTTCTACCCAAGATACTAATTTCACATGTAAGAACGGATTATACAACAGCTATTGCTAAAAAGGCGAAGAAATCCTTTTCATGGTGTATCGAAGTCTACTAAAAGCCTTTAGAGGGACTAAAGTATGTAGCACCACTTTAGACTTGAAATTTCTCACCGAATTATAGTATGCCAACATGGTGGTGCAGGGAGTGGGGTATCTTCGGTCTCAAAGCGAGGTCAGTCGTTAATCGACTATTTAAATCCCAATCAAACAACAGCTTACACACAACATTACGCAGCCCTGCACACGCAATTACCTTGACACTCAATTTCAACTTTTGACGGCTTGTACAAGTAACCACCCTTCTTCACTGTTGGAAGCAATGGGAAGGTCGATCCAGCCTTTTTTATTCAGAGATCAACACTTGCCATGAGTCGCCTGAACGAAGCTAAACAAAGTACTTACAGATTTCAAACTTTACTGACAAACGTCGCTCCGATGAAGCATACGAAATGACAGCAATTGCTATAACTTGCAAACATGCAGCTCTTTGTAGACCAGTAAGAGCTAAATCATCTCAAAGAAGTAGCATCCGTGTGAACGTGTGAGGAGGTGGCACTTGTGAAGGTTGCTGCGTTTTCCAATGGTTGCAAACGCAGGACAGCATTCAAGGAAAAAGACTCACTTTAACAGCATACTGTTGCATTTGACATCCTAACTCGTAATTCATAGATCTCACAATTGTTTATCGTCTTTTTGTCAATTTTAACCGTTGTTTACCTCCTTGAGCTTAACTGTATGCAAGATTGTCCTTCCTCCAGCTAGCAGCCACCAAACTGAAATGTATTCAGAACTATGGACCGCATTCGAGGGGCTGTGTTATCAGACTGGTTATAAGTGAGATCCACGTAATGAAAGAAACTGGAAGACATTTTCAGAAAGACCACCATTTGGTCCAGGGTATGCCCCTGGTATGCTTTAAGGGCGAGAACCCCCGTAAGCTACGCTATCTTGCCCTTTTTACAGTCTGAAAAGACACATTTTCGCAATATATGTACATTTGTATTTTATTAGACTTTACTCTATTACTCTTTTTGACAAAGTTCAACACAAAAATAGCCGCAGTTCAAGAGAGCACTTATGTGCCACTCCAGTTACAACTTAGCCTAGTTAAATTCATGGTATTTGTAAGTGTCACCCTCAGGGCAGACAATTAAATGATTAATCACCATAGGTTACGAAAACTGAAACCAATAAGTTACTGCACTGAATCAGTAATTACAAAATAAGATTCCAGCTCTCTCAAGGCAATCACTCTTTCGATAGGCCAACGCTGTTTTCATATCTTAAAGTTAATTTTGTGGCCTTTAGACTGCTTATTGTTGTTTGCTCAAAAACGAGAGTGTAGCGGAGACTCATTCTGCGTAGAAGTAAAGAACTTTAGGTTGATGCGAAAAATCTCTGCGTATACGCTAACGTGTCCTCACTAAAACACCACAGGGAGAACACCGACGAGTTACAGATAGAAAAGACTTAGAATACAGATACACCAATGATCGGCTAGTAACTTGATGGCAATTTAAATGATAAGATCATGATAGGAAAGATGATAATAACTGGAAAGATAATGAAGATAGTAAGGAGGGAAATGACAAAGGAGATAGCAACAATGAGTGATAATACAGTTGACGATGTTGGACTTAAGCTCATCATTTCCATTCCCTTTTTGAGTTTGATCCTTAATCGTTATAGAAAGAAGGTATCATCCTCTATGTGTTTCATTAAATTCACAAATTTGAAATATTTATGTCTAATAGCCAATAATCGGCTAGTATCTTGATGGCAATTTAAATAATAAGAACATGATAGGAAAGATGATAAAAACTGGAAAGATAATGATTATAGATAATGATTATAGTAGGGAGGAAAATGACAAAGGAGATTGTAGGAGGACAGGGACATGGTTTAACTATCGAAACATCATTATAACTTGCCGTTATGCTTAAACCATGTAAATATTGAACTTATTAATTTAGATAAACTAATATTTATAAGTGTTACCTTGTCAGTTAACTTAGCATTAAACTGGAAGAAACTTCTCATGTTTAATGCCGGTCAAGCATGCTCTTATACCAATAGTGATGATAGTCGCACAAGTAATGTTGCAACAAGGTCTACTGGTTTTAGGAGAGAACGTTTGGACTAGGATAGTATCAAACATTCCTTTGTCAGACAAACACGCGAGTAGACAGACTATTTTTCTAGACTTTATGGACAAAATTTCTGGAAGCAAAAAAACTGCCATGATATGAAATTTGGTGGAAGAGTCGATTTGATTTTCTTTAGTTTCAATTTGGAGGGGCAGAAGTTTCTGCAGGTAAAAGTCTTCAACCGAAATGTAGATCGAAAAATTTTGTACGTGAGTTTTGCCGAAGTAAAATATATTATTCTGGCTTCCTTCGTGAACTGCACGCGTATGTGTACATATTTTCATGATAGAGTTTGTAGTCCTCGTGATTCTTTTGTATGTTTGATTTCCTCTTCCTGTGATGAATAACCTTTGTCCTAATACTAACTTCCAATCAAATACTAACACACGATTCTTAACCACTCCCTGATTATCCTTAGCCTATCAAATTGATTTATTGTCATTAAGCCTTCATTGGTTTTGTAAATAGTATATATTAGAAATGTTGTGATGTGAGAATGAGTGGCTGAAGAACTGTGAAAGAGATCACAGTTCCTCCAATAGACAAAAGTCAAAAAGATATTTGGTTTATTGATAGCGAGTTGCTCTACCCTGCGCTACTTGCGACAGCGACGTTACAATTTGATCATTGAAGAAAGTTGAACTCTAAGTAAGTTTTCAAGGCTTCTTCCTGTCATCTGTAATATTACTTATGTAAGTACTGATATCTATAAAGTATAATGCCATGAAAATAACTGTAGCATTAGTTATTGATTTACTGATTTATTCCCGGCATAAGGGCATGTATGTGTGTTAGGTCAATTATACCGGAGTCTGAGCAGATCATTCTCCACAGAAAATTTCTGGAACAATGGTCACGCGGGAAGCAGATAGATGAAGGAGACGGGGAAAGCGGTTACTGTAGGACTGCTTATGATAGTGAGTGATCTAAGCGGTAAATAGGATGTTGCCGGCCTAACTGAGTCATAGAATGTTCTCAATGATAAAGTTGGCGATTTTTTGATCAATGGTGCGACGACTTTGAAATATACCCGGCAATGGGAATATACATGGCACTGATGTCGGGCGTCGACGTATTTTCTTATTGCGTCGTAAATGCGACTTTTGGTACTGTGGAACAGGGTGGTAATTTCACTAAATACACGAGTCAGGTGTAACAGCACTATTCAATGCAAGGACTGAGGTCGTTCGTGTAAGCAAATCTGTTAATCAACATTCACTGCGGGAGAGGTATGAAAAGAACCATCGTTGTCACTGCCATACCTAACACACTGCCAAGTTTGCTCCAGATACGTTAATATCGTGCTAGAGGTTGGAGCTATGTATGGTTCTAGCAAATTATTTATCGACAGAACTGTTTTAGAACAGTTGAAAGTTAAAAATCCTTTAAATCGTTAAACAACCGAACGAAGTTTAAGACCAGCTGGCATCTCAACCAAGTGATACATGCAGTTTACATGAGCTTCAATACAGATTGCAGTCATCTGCAGTAGGAGATTGTGCCGATATTGATGCAGCAACATAAAGAAAACTGTCTATCCTTTAATTTTCGGATGAGTAAAAGAACTGAATAAATTATATCATGCAGCATAAAAAATATTTTGCAGCTATATCAGTCCTTCATTGGCATTTTAGTAACATAAGTAGACATTCCATGGCTGTTAAACTTAAGTAGGAGTCCTGCATGCCACATTTTTGCTAAATGCCTTGAATATGTCTTCAACATATTGCATGCAAGAGGTCAAGTCTCACCAGATGCATTTAGAGACATGGACGTATGTTGAGACGTAATTCGTAGCCAGCTCTGCTCATTGAAAATAAGCTGATCGACCTTTTTCACTATTCGCGCTTACATAGGCCCGTAGAAGTTTATTCAAAGAGGAGGGGGTTGGCACAAAAGCAAGTATCACCCGATTTAGAGAAACGCCTTACTCGTCCTGTTTTGTTGCATAGATTGTTTATGTTATTCAGATTCAAACGCCTTAACCCTAAAGTAAACTTGCAGAGGTCGTACAACCCTACCGAGTTTGATCACCTGCACTCGTTTATCTCCATGTTATTTTATTCTTTGATACACATTCCCAAAACGAAAACAAATTTTGGGCCCTCTTGACTTTAGGCTACTATATCTTGGCCTTTGAGGGGCTTGATTCTGTGCTTACAAAATGTAAACATGACAGTTGTTACATTTCATACTTTACGTCACTGATGCTCTTACTAGTGCAATTATAACTTTCTTATTCGTTCTTAAGTACAAGTAACCATGCTCTACCCTTATCCATCATAACAATTATTTAACTTCTTAGAAGTCTTATAATTGATTACACCACTCAACTATATTATTTATATAATATCTCTCTAGGGGCTTAGACATATATTTGCATATTGTTTCCAAATCTTTGAATCTTTATATTTCATATTCAGAAAGTTGGTATGTAACAACAGACTATAGCAAGAAACGACCCAGTAAAAGATCAATCTAATAGTGACGTAAAAGTTTTTGCACTAGAAGGTATTTGATCTTCAGACGCTGCCTGTCTTTATCCTACTATCTAATCAACTATATCAAATAATGGCCACGTCTGAAACTCAGCGTAAATGGAACTAAGCTCTGCACAGACCAAAAAGACATAAATGCAAGATGACAAGGGCATTTCTTTTAAGGACCCTAATTAAGAAAGATCAGCAGACTTAAATGCATTTAGGTGGCAGAAGCCAAGGCCCATCTGAAAGGATTCTGGTCGACATATCTTTGTAGAGGGCTTAAAACTGCATGAAAATTTGTAAGAAATGGTAGGTCATCAGGACAAATGTTATTCGCAGACGTTCTGAGGCGTGCGTGCACTACTATAAATGGTTTTCCAAAGCTATATAATAGATGATGGCAGAAATGATAGCTTTTAGAGAACTTCAAAGAGCTCTCTATTTACAAGCGGAGAGGCAACGTAGTGAGCGCAAAAATCACCACGGTGTGTCACCTCTCTAAATCACACGTAATGTCCTTGCAAAATCGCCCTAAAACCGGTAAGGAAGCATCTCAGAAGATTTACACATTGAGACAGATTCAAGAGAGAGCAGTTGAACAACGTCAACAGCCCTTTATTGTATTCGTTGTCAATGCCAGACTTCGTAAAGGCACTTGAGACAGTTGACAGGGAGACACTCTGGAAAGTACCTGTAGCAATTGGATGATCCTATAGTCTAATTCAAATAATAAGATTAACCCATGATGGCATTACTAGGAGAGTGATAATCGAAGGCCATACAAATAACCCATTTGAAGTAGGATGTGGGATGAATCAAGGTTGTGTCCTAGCAACAGCACTATTTCCATAATGTAATAGCTGTTCTTAAAGCATGGTTTGTCAGTCGGGTTAGATGTGCCTACATTAAAACTCTTGCAGAATGAAGGTTGTTCAACCTTCCAAAACTGCAAGGATTAAGCGAAACAACTGAAATATGCGTGCGAGGACAACCGTATTCTGACAACGTGACAACTAATCAAAGCTGTGTTTAAGAAATTGTTGACCGCTGCTCCTCAGAAGCGTCCTTCTTCGCAATAAAGATAAATTTTGTTAAAAACGGAAGCCCTCTTTCAACTAATACCTCTAAGGGAGCCACTCATCTGACATGTCAATTAGTTAAATGGTACTAAGGAACACAGATTCTTTCCTTTGCTTACACAGTGCTAAAACTGGTACAAAATTGCTAGATCTAGAAGTGGGGAAGAGAATTCAGGTAGTCACTAAAACCTCCACTGCTTTACAAAAGCGTGTCTGGTCATAGCATAGCATTAAACAGAGTGGTAATCTTGTGTGTAAAACTGTTGTTATTTTGTCTCTACTTTACCCCATGGAGACAATTATCTACTATCAGAGACATTTCATGAAACTGTCCGGGACTCAGTTTTTAGCACCTCCACCAACATCTGCGAATCAATTAGAATATCAAGTATCAGATGTAGAAGTGACGAAAAGTGACCCTTTTGACAGGTTTACAACTAAGATGGGCAACCCAAATATGGAGAATACCAGACTGTCAAATGCCAAGAACCGCGTCCTCTGGAGAACTGGCCCACAGAGTGCAAAAAATAGGTAGCTATTAACATCGTTACAAAGATGTCATTAGAGGACACACAAGTACCAGTTGCACAGACCATTAAACATGAAAGGAAGGTACACTCTATGGCTACAAGTAAGGACAGAGGAAATGTATCTGTATCCATGTAAAAGAATGGTCCTGTCAGCAGATAGGAAATGGCACCTACGTCATCTTCCGTCTTAACAAAAGGATCTCATTTCATATATCCTTGCATTATCTTCGCAATTTAGACTTGGCCCGACTCTAGAGCAAAAGTAGCAATGAACGGCATCTGACGACCAATGACATGTATTACATCTGGACAAGGTATTTAATGTGTGTCTGGTTAACTGAAAATGGAATTAAACTTTATGGTTTTATTTTAAAGTATAGTAGTAACATATCACTCCTTGAAAAAAATCAAGAAATAAATGATCGAGAACGGGTAGAGCAAAGAAAAAAGAGAGGACTAACAAGGTCGCAAGATGATAAATCTTGTCTTTCTACGTTACATCCAATCAGACTGGTCGAAAATGGGAAGAACGGGAGAGCTGCGGTAAGTTGTGACATATTTTACTAGGAAAGATAAAAGTGGCCATGAAATTTGGATACTTCCTTCGATTTTTTCGTTCGTTCGAGTGTTGAATGGAATGTTGCTTCGTTGATAGAGAAAAAAAAGTAACTACGATGTACAATTGCTGCAGCATAGGAAAGAAAATACCAAGGTGACTGATTTGATTTTATATATATTAACTTGAATGTTCAACTCGTCTATTTTTGTAGATGTAGCAGAGCCTTGCTTTACATGGCACTACAACTACCCTGACATAAGACAGGTATGTATATAAAAGCATCTCTTAGAACTATCAAAGTTCGATGTTTTAACTACCAGTCGAAAAGTAGGAACTTGGTAACTACTCGATCTGATAGTATAAGGACCGGAAGTGGTATTAGGAGAGGGAAAAGAAAGAACGTAGTATCAGGCAGTGTTAGCCTTTATCCAAGTAAAGGGTGGGAATAAATAAGTCATAAGCTTCTTAAGAATAAAGCCATTTCTACACTTTGTTATATGCTTTAAATTCCCATTGAACGGGGACGGGTCGCAAATCAAGGCCATAGAGCCCCTCCTTACCATCCATTCCGTCTATCATAACATTAAAGGGGTAGGGGAGTCAAGGAACTGTATGTGTGGAATGCAGTTTGGTTTACGAATTCCGACTACAAACAGCACCTATCAGAGCTAATAATTTTTTAATTTTAGGCAAGCAAGACCTAGGGTTAGTTGTGCTAAAGATCATCCCAAATATGGCCAGCCAGCTCTCCAATCATTTAAAAGAGAGGAGTATGAATTAGGAAGAGATAGAGTAATAACGATGCCGAAATATTCGGACATGGTAAGGGAAAATCCACCATTAAGTCAAAATTTCTCTATAAGGATGGCAGAAGGTAAAGGAGATGAGATGAAAAGAAGGCAGAAACATCAGGATAAACCTGGATTTTCCCATACTGAAACCGTCAGACTAGCATGTAAAGAAACATAAATTCCATTCTATTTCTGCACTAATAAAGAGAGGAGATATACTGTTGTAAGAACAGAAAGAAGGAATTTTCTTCTTTAACTTTTTTTTAACTGTATTCACCCTGATCAAGGCCGAAGTCACTTCTAGGAACGGGTTACTTTTCCTTTGCAGATGACAATCTATTCATGCTTACTTTTTATGCGTACTTTTCATGCTCTTTGATGCTTGCTGTTCTTGCTATACATGCATGTAGTCCCCCCTCTGTCCTATCTCTCGACACATTGTTATCCACTTCACGAGAGCAGATGACAGAGCACAG